>JAIPUX010001232.1:6546381-6557828 GCA_020142125.1 Phrynosoma platyrhinos
TATATAAGGGACACCATTTTACCATGCCACTGTATTTAATGGGACTTGAGCATCGATGGATTTTGCTATTCACAAGGGGTTTTGGAACCAAACCCCAACAGAACTATTGCATTGTACTATTGCATTTTGGCCACATCATGAGAAAGCACAAATCGTTAGAAAAGACAATGATGCTTGGAAATGTAGAGGGTAGCACAAAGAGAGGAAGATCACACACCAGATGGATGGACTCTATTAAGGAGGTCATGGTCATGAATCTGAAGGAACTAAACAGAGTAGCGCAGGACAGAGGGGCTTGGAGATGTCATCCATGGGGTCGAGCTACTAGGGCTAGTAAGACCACACTTTTACAACACTTTGATCCCTCTTTCATTGCCATGGTTCCATCCAATGGAGTCCTGGGATTTGTAATTTCATGAAGTATTTAGAGTTCTCTGCCAGGAAACTCTAGTGCATGCCCAAACTACAAATTCCTATTCCAAAGGATACATGGCAGTGCACATGGAATAAAGTGCTATAATTGTATAGTATGAAAGGGCCCTAGATTTACTCTATAAGATTCCCCATAATCTTCTCTTCCTCACTCCTCTTCCCTCACCTTGCTTTTTCTCCTCTTCACAAAAGCTTCATCACTTCTTGTTTTTTAATTTCTTTCTCTCAATCTCTCTCTCATTCTCTCTCGGCTACATGTCATTAGAAATGGCTGCCAGGAGCCATTGCATCTCATTCCTCTTCCTAATTTTTGCATTTCTAAAAGGAACAAACAGTTTCACAAATCAGCTCTCAATGTACCCAAATTAAAATGCAGTTTAAACCATACAATTGAAACAATGTAAAATATAAGATGCACAAGAAATGTAGGGACCCAAAAGAGCAGCTTTGTGAAACGTCATAGTGCAGACCAGCAAAAAATAAAACATGCTTGGCCTAAGAAAACTATTACCTCCAAATGACTGGAGGATTTGGCAAGTTGTAGTCCCAACGTCAGATTGGCATAGTGATTTGAGCATTAAACTATAACTCTGGAGACCAGGGTTCAGTTTCCAACTTGCCCATGAAACCCACTGGGTGTCCTTGGGCAAGTGACATACTCTCAGCCTCAGGAGATGGCAATGGCAAACATCCTCAGAACAAATCTTGCCAAGAAAACCTCATGATTGATTTGCCTTAGGGTCACCATAAGTCGGAAACAACTTGAAGGCACACAACAACAACAACAAAAGTCCCAAAGTAACTTTTCTAAGTGGTGCTAGTTTTGTATATAGTTTATGTGGCTCAAGACATCCAGATTACTATAAAGCAGGGATAGGCAACCTTTCCCCTTTAAGGGTCGAGGGACTTCAGCTCCCAGAAGCCTCAGCCATGTTGGCCAATAGTCCCATGCTGGCCAATAGCTCCTGGGATTCTGGGAGCTGAAGTCCCTTGGCCCTTAAAGGGGAAAGGTTGCCTACCCCTGCTATAAAGTGTTTAAAATGGAGAGAAAATATATATAACAGCTAAAATTCAAGGCACAAAGTTGGCTTCACTTTAAAGTGCATAGAACAAGCAAAGGAACAAAACATTGGGAGTTCCATTATCCACTGATAAACTTGAATTAGACTTGGGAAGGCAGAGACTTTAAAAAGCAAACAGGAACAATATTCATGTTCACAGAGTGCTAGTTTCATTCACTAGCAAGCAAGCAAGTACATTTCTATACTGCTTATCAGTGCACTTAAGCACTCCCTAAGGGGTTTACAAAGTGTAAGCTCATTGCCCCCCAACAAGCTGGGTCCTCATTTTAGCAACCTTGGAAGGATGCAAGCCTGAGTCAAGCCTGAGCCCCTGGCTGGTATTGAACTCACAACCTTATGGTTTGTGAGTGAGTGGCTGTAGTACAGGCATTTAACCACTGCACCACCAGGGCTCCTCACTAACAGAATGAATAACTACATGAATACATAAACCAAAAATGGTAACAGGACAGAGTGAATAAATAAAAAATATCCAGTGTCAAAATGGCTTCAATTGATATAAAAGCTTGCCTTTTGTGCATTCCAGTGTTACACAGCAGGCTAAGATTAATGAGAAACCAATTCAAGCATAATTCTGCCAGTAAAACCCAACATGTTAAGTAAAGAGGAAGCATAGATTGTATGTGACTGCTTAAAAGTGAGGCAATGACTACTAGAAAGATTTTTTTTTAAAAAAAATCTTCCTAAATTAGCTCAGATTCTTGGGAGAAGTGTTTATTTCTGGAAAGGAAATTAGGCCTATGAAAGCACCCACTCATTCTCAAAAGCTTTCCAAAGTCCCATCCAGCTTGTTTGGAAATACAGCCCACAATTATGTAGGCAGAAGAGGGTTCTAGTGTCAAGGAACGGTTGCATAAACTGCATTTATCTCACTAGTGTCTGAGCATAAATAAAGGAAGCAGTGTAAACGCAATAAATTAAGATGGACTGATGCAAGTTGGGTCAAAGCACCCAAACAAATGCAGTCATTTTCCATGAGGCAATCTCAGACCACACTCACATTTTAAGTATGCTTTTTCTCCTCGTCCCTGAAACAGTGTAGCATATCTATACTTGTGCAACAGACTGTGATCTCATTTGTACAGGCAATTAATCGCTTTCTGCACTATCACTCAAATAATCATAGGTATATATTACTTATAACAATGTTTTCCCACAATTGTATTGTAATGTCCTCTCCGCATGTAATGAATGAATGCATACATAAGAAGAATCTTGCAACCCCTTCCGTGCATTCCCTACACTGATGTTTGCACACAAAAATCAGTTGTGTGATAGATATCAGCTATATATCAGCTTTTTGATATGCCAATATGAAGTATTTATTAAGTAATTTATTAGAGCATGAATTGGCAGTATCACCTCACCAGCACAGAACACAAAACTTTACTAAATAAAATAGCCTTATTGTTATACTTTCCACTCCTTGTGTTTTAGGCTGTTACTTTTTATTTTAGTTTCCGTTTTACTATCTATTAATGTTAAGTTGCAAGTCACCCTGATAACATTTTGTTAAAGTCTATTAGCAACAAGTCTTTATCTGTGTTAAAACACAAATGTATTATGTAACGCACTTTCCTTGGCCAGTGCTGATGTATCAACCCATTTATTTTCCCACAATATATTTCCTAAGAGTTCTGTGGCATCTTAAATACTTAGCTGTTTTTGAAGGAAAGAAGAAAAAAAAATACTTGGCAACATGTGTTTTCAACCAAAGAACTGTTCAGGGAAGGGAAAAGAGAGACGAAAATCTACTTTGAGAGGCCGAGCATAATTTAACTGGGAAGTTTGTGGGACATGTCAGGTATAAGAGGGAGCAAATTTGTTTTCTGCAACTCCTGAGGATATGCCTGCATCTACACTGCAGAACTAATCCAGGTTGACACCACTTTAACTGCCATGACTCAATGCTATGGAATTCTGGGAATTGTAGTTTGTTGTGGCACCAAAGCTCTCTGACAGAGAACGCTAAATATCTCACAAAGCTACAATACCCAGAATTACATAGCAGTGAACCATGGCAGTTAAAGTGGTGTCAAATTGGATTATTTCTGCAGTGCAGATGCAGTCTACATGACACAGATAAAGGGATTCAAATTGCGAGGAAGGAGATCTTACTAAACATTAGGGAGAATTTTCTAATGGTGAAAGTGGTTCAAAGACTCAATAGCTTTCCTCAGAGGGTGGTGGAGTCTCCTTCTTTGGATATTTTTAAACAGAGTTGGATGGCCTCTCTTGGGATTTCTACACGGCTGGGGTTTGGACTAACACCAACACTTGAGATTCCTTGAAGCCTATGATTCTATGTTTCTATAAATCAACAAAAATACTGCAACTTAACTCTCATAGATCCAAACCTGATTAAGTGAGTTCTAGTTGGCAGAAGCTTGTAACACAATACATCTAACAGTCTTTCAAGTCACATCAGACCCTTTGGGTATGGAGTTTGGGGAATTTTTCTGACTCACCATCAACCAGCGAAGCTCACATAGTAGCAGTGAACAGGAATGCTTTATACCAGGTTTGGCTGGCATGCCAGATGCACTCCTAGCTGCAGACCAGTTGGCTACATTCTTATGACATCCAGCCTGGACTACCACAATTCTCTCTATGTAGGTTTTCCTTTATTTATTTATTTTTAAAAATGGATTTTCAAAAGTGTAATTACAAAAAGTTGGGGGCAGGAAGCAGAATATACAGAACATGGCTGTGGGCAAGGCGTAATAATTAATATAAACCGATCGTAATTTCTCAAACATCTTTTTCTTAAATCTGACATTTATAAACTACATGTTTATGAGTTACTAAAGCAGTAACATCCTCTGACCACTAAATGATTCACAGTGAATGTTTATCTTTCCATCAATGGAGTATAAATCTTTTAACTACAGCAAAAGCAAAAACTGTGGGGATCTTCTAGAGGCCCTCAGGGTACATATAAAGATTTATGCAACTTCTATTCTCAATGGAACCTACCTCTCTCTATTCAGTGCTAAGCCAAAGTGCTGCCACCACAGACACTGTGAATCCAAGCTCTTCAAACATATATTATTTCCAGAGGCAAAAAGTGTATAAAACAAAAACAAATCTTTCTTTATATAAGGAGATGATCGCATCATGATTAAAAGTGTTTTACCTGAGCTGGCTTAAAATTAGAAGCAGGTGGCACCCTGGTAGGATCAGACATATTTAGCTGCCCAAATCACTGCCCGGCTGCAGCCCGGCTCCATTGCCACTCAGAGAGGTGCTCCAGTGGCCATTTTTTCAAGCCAGAAAACTCCCGGCTTCGAAAAGAAGCACAAGGAGCGCCCCTTGGAGCAGCAATTTTGGCAGCTAAATGTGTCAGATACTACCAGGATGTAGCCCACTTCTAATTTTAAGCTGGCTCAGGTAAAACACTTCTAATCATGATGTGATAAAGTTTTAAGTTAAACATTAAACATATCAAAGCAGATTATTTATTATATTTAAAACACCACACACACTCTCTCACACTCCTCTCAAACTAATTCAGACCAAGCATACCAACCCTCAACCGAAATTCCCTTCTCTCACTCCAGCTTAAAAGGCAGAAATCTCAAAGTTTAACTCAAAAGCCCTAGTGTAACTGAAATCCTGGCTGTCATTCACCAGCCTTATGCAAATCTCCCCAAACATTCTCCCATCAGCATTCACGCCAACATTTCATTCTCTTCCCCTCTCCCAATAGTTCCTTACCTTATACTCTAATATAAGGTAAAGTATTCCCCTTTGACAAGGTTGTCAGGTTGTGTCTGACCATAGGGGGTAGTGCTCATCTCCGTTACTAAGCCAAAGAGCCAGCATTGTTAGAGACTACTCTGTGATCATGTGGACAGCATGACAGCACAGAACACTGTTTACCTTCCCACTGAAGTGGTACCTATTTATCTACTTGCATTTGCATGTTTTCGAACTGCTAGGTTAGCAGAAGCTGAGACTAGTGACAGGAACTCACCCCATCATATGGCACCCAGGCCTTGAACTGCCAACCTGCCGATCTTATAATCAACAGAATCAGTGTCTTAACTGCTTGAGCCACTGCATCCCATATACTCTAGTAGACAATCAACAAATTCAGTAATATTTCCAAATACAAGTCCATGACATCACAGTAACAGTAGAAACAACTATGATGAGCCCGTTCTCTACATCTATTGCAGTATATCTGTTGTGAGTTTTAAGAGTCAGGTATAATGCAATAGTGAAGTAACATGAAAGACTATAAAAGTAATGCTTGTAACACAGCGAGAGGCGAGGTTCAGAAGACAGCATAGACTATAAATTCCTCATCAGCTGGAAAACTCACAAGGAAGGAAAGTTTTGTAGACAAAGACCTGGTAAAAAGGTCCCCATCTCGTAGTGTTTCCATAACACTCACCAGGCCCAAAGCTCTGTAGGTTGAGTATTGTATGGGAATCTAGGGGGGTGGTATTTTTGGAATAAGCAAGTTTTATATAGGATTGAAACCAAACTGTTGGTGACCTTTTTAAATGCTAGTTCACATGAGAAAATATGGCCATTTAGAATTGTAATCATCTAACAAATTGCAAATTCATAATGTAAAGAACAAACAAGTGAACTATCTTTCTGATATATGCATTTAGATTAATGCCCATGTTTGCACTTCTGAGTTGACCAACTGATTAATATTCCAAAGATTAACTTTCCAAGATGCAAAATATTTATGAACAAAATCCCTTACTTCCTGGACCACTAGTGTCATTTCTGTCTCAGGGAAGATATTTCCTAACCATCTGTTGATTTTATTCTGCTCTGTATTTTGTACAGAACGAATGGCACGTAACAACTTATCTAGAACATCCACACACATAAGCCAGTGTCTGTCTCTGAGAAGGGGCTGGAAGGGGCCTGAAAACTATTTATATGGTGAATTGCTGTTCCTCGTAGCTTCCAAGAGAGACTATTTTCCATTTCCTTTTGGCTAGAAAAGGGCAGGCTGAAGAGGCTGGGAGGACCAAGGACCACAAAAAGAGGCTCATAAGCTACTTCCTGACAGAGGGCCCACCCCAGTTAAAACAGTAGAAGCATCAGCTACTTGAAATGCATGGTGCCAAATAAAACATAAGTCCAGTACACCTTTGAGTATTCCTCTGTCATTATTGATTCCTTCATTTCCCAGGGGAAGGACACATAGACTTGAAGACATCTGAAGGACTCAGGAAATACCAAAATAAAAGCTAAATGGGTTTGCTGATCATTCCATCCTCCATCTCCCAGGATCTTTACATATCCTCTCGCACTAGAAACAAAGGAAACAGGCAAGTAGGCCAACACTTCCTATCCACCTCTGCTGTGTTCCCAACAAACATCCCTATCCATCTATTTTGGGGTTGTCCTAAATCCTATTGAAGTTTTTGTTACTCTGAAGTTAAAGCCATCAGTTGTTACAGAATCCCATTGTCGATTCCCTGGGAAGATTATCACATCTTTGTTCTACTGCAAGATAGCACTTAGCACCCCTTGAGGCTAGGATCTCAGGTATAAATATCTTTCCCAAACCTAGCCTCCTCACACACAATGTGTCTCCCACTCACTGCATCACCCTCAGATGCCATCTGAGCCATACCCCACTTTCCATGGTCTCCTATTCAGACAGGTAAATACCAGGGAATATTGTAAAGTTTTAACTATCACCTTTTAAAATTAATCGACAGAAAGTCTGTTTTGATTTATCTCTATGTAGGCACCACCAATATTAACACATTTTCCCCAGCATTGCTCGACCCTCCAAATACCATTATTGTAGAATTCTGCAGATTGCGCCTTATGAGGATTTTACACTTTAGTCACTTCTGGCACAAGCTGTCACAAAAATAAAGGACACAATGAGCTGATTTTCTTAACATCATGCACTTAGGGACCAATGATGACACTGACAAAATTTCATCAATATACCATAATAACATCTGGGTGATAATTATTATTTTATGATACCCCTCATAAGGTGCAATCTGCAGACTTCTACAGTAATGGTATTCAGAGGGTAAAGAAATGCTGGAGATATGTTAACAGCTACAAATCAAAACAAACTTTGTCAAATTTTTAAAGGTGATAATTAAAACTTTACGATACCCCCTCGTATTACCTCCTTTACAACCCTAAGCCTCCGCTATCCAATTCCCATATCTCTATTTCATTTGTCTCTGAATGGTGTGTCTGTTTCAATTACCATAGTATGTTTGGTTGCATTCCTGCATATTTCTCAATAAAAATCTTTTTTATTCACCAAACCTGGAGTCACACACAGTTAGTACTGGTATAAACAAGTGGAAATGATCCTCAATGTTACCCAGCTTTTCACAAACTTGTTTGAGCTAAGCAATTTCCCCAACATTTAAAAGATAAGCTGACACAGTTGGTGTGGACCCCCCTCCAATCCCCACTACCTTTTGGGGTAACAAAGTCAATTTGCATTTGGTGTGAACAACTATTGGCTATCTAGTTGCTCATTGTCAAGGTTTGGCCCAAATTTTTGCATTTTAACTCTTCCCTCCACCCTATGATCCCCAGGGAGAAGTACAATCTCTGGGGGAGAGGCAACATCAAGGGGGCAAGTTTGATAATTTTTTCTATCTGTCTTGTCACACAGTTTCAGTTTGTACTATTAAGCCAATCATATACCACACACTCTGAATCCATGCAGTGTTACTTGCCTCTACCCTTATTCAGCCAGGGTCTTCCTTCTTAGCTCTCAAGAATCATTGCTGTCTCTCAGGGTCTGATCCACAAGACATGTAGGTAGTTTCTTTGTTGGTGAACTAAGCCTCAGATTTCTGAGTACTTGAAAGAAAATAAGAAATACACAGATTGTCAATAATGCTGAAACTCAGCTCAACATGCTAAGATTTCCAATATGTTGGCCATTCTACACCATATCTAGACAAAAGGATTTTTTTTTCTAAGAAAGAAACATCCTCCCATTGCATGACCAAAAAAGGGGAAAATATGGATTTCTTTGACCTACAGTGATTCTGTGATAGATTGGGACATGTCAGCAAGAAATGTTGAGAGTCACATCCTCAATTATTCTCTTCTGCAGAAATCATCTGAAATGAAAGGAAGTTGTTACTTCTGCTGCTAGTTGCTTTCTAATTTAGTGTGAAATGTGTTCCATGTGAGAGCTCTTTTGCACTATAGCACAAGTTGCAGTGCTCACTACCCTTGATCTGAGCCCAAAGGCCAAGAAGCGATAGTTTCAATACTCTTTTCTGAGCCTAGGCAAACTCCAGAACCTGTAAACTTCCATTCATAGAGTTCAGAAGCACAGTTTACCTCATGTTGCAATGTCATATTACAGGAGCATGCAAGCACCATGCCTGGATTTTAGAATGAAAGAATTAAAAGGGTATTATGGCCAATAAAAGGGCTGGGACTGCTTCCCATATTATTTTTACAAGATGGGAGTAGTCTTTATACACAAAATTAAACAAAACGTAACTCCCAAACTTTTTAGAAAGAGGGTACATCTAGAAAAAGCATTTTAAGCAGGGGTGTGAATATTAAGGCTCTCCAGGTGTTGCTGTACTGTAACACCCAACAGCCCTATCCAATATAAATCAATGACAAGGAGTGCTGGGAGTTGCAGTTCAACAACATCAAGAAGACTGCATGATTCCTAAGCCTGAGCTAAACAGTAGCTTAAAATTCGGCAAGTCTGGAAAAATTGTACGAGTATCCCCTTTACATTTAAGATTTACAGCAGTGGTACTCAACTTTTTCACCCTTGGGACTCCCCTTTACATTTACATACAGACATTGTGCCTCTCCCCAATCAATGTAGTATATAAATATAAATATGAATTTATTTAGTATGCATATTTTCATTTGCACATTCATGTATATTCATATTTTAACATTTTATAAGGAAATAACATTGTTCAAATTAGAACAGGTTTATTTAACAAAATTCAGTATATAACTGAACACTTGTAAATTTTGCACATAAAAAAGTTTTGGAAGAGAAGTAGGAGGAGGGGCCAGGGTCTCCAAGTCCCATGCCCTCCCTTGAGCAATACTTGGGCATGCCCCCAGGGGTCCTGTCTCATCATTTGAGAAATACTGGCCTACAGCATTATATCTTTTGATCTTAAGGAAGAAGTGAGATCTTCAAGAATGTATTGATGTAAATGTCATCTTGAAAGAGGTGTTTGATAATCTGGTATTTGCATTATTTCATATCAGAATTACAACTATATTATATTTATTAGGAGTGTGCAGTGATCATACAACTGAGGTTAGACACTTCATTCAATAATTTGAAAAATGTTCTGATTCACCTTGGACCAATTTGAAACCCACCTAGTTCCATTTTGGGGCTGAATCATGACTTGGGCATCAAATCACAGTTTGGAAATACAGTGGGTCCTTGGTATCCACTAGGGCAGGGGAAGGCAACCTTTCCCCCTTTAAGAGCCGAGGGACTTCAGCTCCAGAAGCCTCAGCCATGTTGGCCAATAGTCCCATGTTGGCCAATAGCTCCTGGGATTCTGGGAGCTGAAGTTCCTCGGCCCTTAAAGGGGAAAGGTTGCCTACCCCTGCACTAGGGATTGGTTCTGTTTTGAAATGCTGTACGCCGCCCCGATTGCCTAGCAGAGGGGCGGGATATAAATAAAAATTATTATTATTATTATTATTATTATTATTATTATTATTCCCAGACCCCCATGGATATCAAAATCTGTGGATGCTCAAGTCCCATTAAATACAATGGCACAGTGAAATGGCATCCCTTATTTAAAATAGCAAAATCAAGGATTGCTTTTTGGAATTTATATATTTTTAAAGTATTTTCAAGCTGGAGATGGTTGAATCTGTGAATAAAGAACATTGTCATTGGAAATAAATAAATATTTTTTTTTCTTTGACAGAACTGGATCCTATTTTCAGAAGTGCTTCCCCAAGTATCTCAATGGGAGGGGATGACCCCAGCCAAATTTCAGACAAATAAGTAGAGGTATTACTTTTGTGTCAGGTACTTTTAATCTTTTTTTATAACAAACAGAAAATGAATATGATAATATTATTTAAAATGTACAGAACACAGAATAACCAAAGCCTAAAGGCAATTCAATATGATTGATAACCAACCATATAATACCTCTGGCTTTTCTTCGCAAACGAAGATTCAGGAGGGACTCATCCCACGCTTTCTGCAAGCGCGCTGATGACTAAAAAGGCCAATCCGAGATAAACAAGTCCGGTTGCAGAAGGCACAGCAGAAGGTCTCCTTGGGTGATGTTCCCAGCAACTCACAAGGAGTTCATGGAATTTAGCATGGAGTACATGACCTCCGTGTTTCCAAACTTCAGCTGGGATTCCATCAATCCCAGCTGCCTTGCTGTTTTTCATCTGCTGTATGGCCTTAAGGTTCTCTTCCAAAGTGGGAGCTATGTCCAGTTCATTTTTCATCGGTTTTTGTATCCTGTGTTGGATAGCTGAGCCTTGGATTACTCAGTTGGCACTGAAGAGACTTTGAAAATGTTCAGCCCATCGATTCAGCATATATACTGAAGAGAACAACATGTGGGAGGCATATGGAGGTAATGCGATCAGAGTGACCTGTTGGCAAGGTTTCGAGTTTGGAGGCAATCGAATTTTTTAATCATAAAGCCTACTCCTAATAATAATAATAATAAAATTTATTTCTATACCGCCCAATGGTTACCCAATCCAGGCGGTTTACAAGTTAAAACAAATTACAACAACAAAATATCCCTCCCCCCCTTAAAACAGTATTAAATAATGATACAATTAAAACATCAAACAATATAAATGAATTAAAAATTTAACAGTTAGCAATTAAAAGAAATCGTAGCGGGTAATCTTCTTGCTACTTTTAAAGACGAGCCCGGATTGAAAGAAGGAGGGAACTGGCCAGGGCCGGGTCATTTA
>JAIPUX010001232.1:6560323-6571516 GCA_020142125.1 Phrynosoma platyrhinos
GTGGATTCTTTCTGCTTTAGGCCCCGTGTGATAACGTCCATTGTCACACACTCAACAAGTCACACACACTCAGCCTCAGAAAAATCCATGATAGGGTTGTCTTAGGGTCCTCATAAATCAGAAATGACTTGAAGGCACACAACAACAACAACCACAATAGTCTGACATCTAATTAGAGCAACAACAATAATCTGTCCCAGAAGAAAGAAGCAACACAACCCTTTTCTGGATCCTATTACATTCCATCCCACTCTCATAAGTGTATAAATATGCTTTATAACCTGAGGTTTTAATATCGTTCTGCATTGCATCTGAAGAACTGAGTTTAAATCCATGAAAACTAATGCTAAAATAAAAATATGTTAATCTTAAAGGTGCTGTTACATTCGTTTTTCCCTCTCCCATTTCCTTCCTCCTTTTTATGCTACATCAATGAAAACACAACTCCTGAATCATACAGGTGAGGATCAGATTGAGATGGCTCCTTCTTAGGACCAAGACATGCAGGCCCAATTCCAATTGCTAGTCCCAACTCAGTTGGACCTGTAACACCAGTGGAACCTAGTAAGCTTAGACTAGTGGGTCTACTCTGGGTGGGAACAGAAAGTGGATTTAGGCCACAGAATATAGGTGTGAACATAGAATTTTTCAGTCCTCCAGATGTTATTGGACTGCAAGTCCCACCAGCCCAACCAATAGTGAGGCATCCTGGAAGTTGCATCCAACAACAACTGGAGGTATGTTCCATTCTCCTCCCTTCCATACAGTATGAGATGAGAACTGCAAGCATACTTTTGGCTTAATAAGTAACTCTTTTAGCTACTTAAAAAGCAAACTCTCCACTTGAAAAGTGTTTAAGAAGTCTTAAATAGTGATATAAGCAGAAATATTTTTCTGTGGATTAGCAGGAAGCTGATAAGAGTCAGAGGAAAGAAAGCATACATATAAATAATCAGTTCCCACAGTGGGAAAAAGATAATAGCTACACGGTTCAAGGCTCTCTCCCAAGATTAGTTTGTAGCTTTTGAATATATTTGTTTGTGATACCGTAAAGAAACTAGAAAACTAGAAAAGAAAATAATACTTGGTAAGGGAGAAGGAAGTAGGAAAAGAGGAAGAACGCATTCCAGTTGGGTAGACTCGATCAAGGAGGCCATGGCCCTGACTTTGCAGGCCCTGCACAGGGTTGTTGATGACAGGACGACTTGAAGGTTTCATTCATGGGGTCACTATAAGTCAAAGTCAACTTGACAACAAGAAGATACCAGAATGTTGGAAGAATATCCTGTGCTCATCTAAACCTTAAATTCTTACAGAATTAATTGATTTGTTCACTGTATCCTCTTAGAAGATGCAGACAATAGCAGAATGAAATGTTTATATATTATGCAATAAAATTCAGGACTCATATGCCAAAGCAGTCTTCTTCAAACCTATCAAGTTCACCATAAGCAATACAGTATGAGTAACTCCCACTGGATCTCTTCCTGCATAGTTGAAGGCACCCTGTCAGGAAAAAGAGTAGGGGAGTCGTCAAACATTACAATGCAGATGATCAGCAATAACAGAGAACATAAATATTCCTAACAGCTGTGCTGTAAAAAAACAACCTTCTAAAAGATTGCAGAGAAGAGGATGGTCAGGTTTGGTTCTCAGAATTAATTACACATAATAGTGGTTGTAGCCAATGCTGGCTGAGAAGAAATATGTCTTCTAATTATCCTGGTTTGGCAGGGACTGTCCAGATTTATCATCTTTACTCTTTTGTCCTTAAGTTACCTAAATTGGTGAAAACTGAGTTCAAAGTGCAAAAGTAGTTTGCATTTAGTTAATACAGCAGGAGATCAAGGAAAGAAAAGGGTGAGATCTTGCCCTTCCTTGCAGACTCAGGCAAAAACAAACTGTTTCTGCCTTGCTTAGCTTGTATGTTCTTCCTCATTAATAACTTTTGACCTATTGACCACACTCTGATGTTGCTTGGCCACATTTGTCCTAGTTTTCATCTGTGAAATGTTGGAAGGTATGAAGAAATATGTATTAACAAGGGGCTTTACTTGCTCCCCATCCCACACCTTGCATCCTGTGGGTTCAGGGCCCTTGGAAAGCTGATAACACAGCAAGGGGTACCAAGGCAGGGAGAATGGCTGACAAATGGACAAGGGCATTTTGATTTTGGCTGACATACTCCTTCCATACTGAAATCAGTGACTGATTTCCTTAAACAGGATGAAGAGCAAGGGAGATACAGACTTCTTAGAAAAAAGAAACTCAGCAAAGATCAGATAATGCTTAGAGAAAGGGGAAAGGACTAAATCAGAACAAATGCAAGGAAGGAACTTAATACTTAAAGCCACAAACTTATAGTTAGCAGCTTATCACACAAGGCCAGTAACGTGCCAGGATAACAAGATAATAACATGTACAGTTCCCACCTCCCACATGAGATTGTTGATATTCTGTTAAATGCAAAGATATACGACTCAGAACAAAAGTTAGAATCATACAAGCCATTGCATTCCCTATTACCTTATATGAATGTGAGAGCTGGACAGTTAAGAAAAAAAGATTGGAAGAAAATAAATTCATTCAGGATATGGTGCTGGAAAAAAGTGCTGAGGATTCCAAGGACAGCCAAGAAGACAAATAAATGGATCCTAGAACAGATCAAGCCTGAACTTTCCCTGGAAGCCAAGGTGACTAAACGTAGGCTGTTGTACTTCAGATACATCATGATATGGGAGCACTCACTGGTTAAAAAAAATTAATGCTAGGAAAGGTGGAGGGAAGCAGAAAGAGAGGAAGGTTGCATGCTAGATTAATGGACTCTGCTAAAGAGATCACAATATGACTTTGCTGGGCAGGTCAGTGGAGGACAGGGGGTCTTGGAGACTTCTCATCAGCAGGGTCACTGTAGGTCAAGACTGATAGGAAGGCAGTTAACAACAACAACCGTGGGAGTGAGTCTTTTTACATAAAACAAAAAAATGAATGACCTCCTTTATCATGTCTGTCATGTATAATTTACAGTGCAGAAGTTCAATAGCACTTTGCTGATTTTGGGTGGTCAGTGGGCATTGCTTTGGGTGAAGAAATGGTAGTGGACAGGGAGACCCAGCCCCTTTCCAGAGTCTGTCTGCTGCTCTTCTGTCACTGTAATGCTACTACATCATTCTTTCTCTCCCTTCTCCAGTGGTGCAAGAGCTACACACATTCCTCAGGAGTTTATCACATGGAGGCAAAGTCGCCAAATCCTGTGCAGAAATGGGATTTAAAACCCTGGATAAACCCTGAAAAAGCGGGTTGATTTTCAGACAATGAGCAATAATGCGACATGAACCTGGACAGAAAGGCGGCAAAACCCACTTCTTTTTACTTTTGGAAAATCCTGAAACTAAAAAGAAGCATGTTTTGTTGCCTTTCTGTCTGGTTAATGTTGCGTTATTGCTCATTAAGCCCAACGTCGTCTCAAAATCAACCCGCTTTTGTAGGTTTTTTTCCACTTTCTGTGTGGATTAATTTGACATTGTCTGAAAAACAATCCACTTTTGCAGATTTTTTTTCCAGTTTAAATCCCATTTTTGCATGGGATCCACCCATGTGATAAACTCCTTAGTTCTCTCTTACTTGATTAAACCTGTATGAAAAGTTTCAGTGAGCCCCTTTCTTCCTCCCCTCCCTCTTCCACCTCCTTCCCAAAGCTTCTCACCTTTTAACCTCCCCTCATACACAGTCATGCAAGCCTTGCTCACCCATGTGTCTTTCCTGGGAAACAGAGGGGAGAGGGTGGGGGAGCAGAAAAGATGAAGGCAGTATTGTGTGAGATGAGCTTTTGGGCATTAAAAGGTGTTCTAATTCCAGACTGTGTCCAAAAGTGCAGGCGGTAAGACTGCAATCTCAATTGCATGCCATATTTTTTTTCAGGCAATACAGTTGTAGTGGGAGAAGAACTCCCTGCAATAAGCTCCTTAAACAAGCAATCTGTAATTGCCTCTTGAAAAAGCATCAGCAGTTTTATTCCAACATTTTATAATGCACAACTATACTAGTCATATAAAAGTCAAATTTCTAGGGGTTGGGGACACTAGATAAAATATTTCACAATATTTATCAGCAGATGTACTCACAACCCTTTTTCTTTTTATAAATAGTATGCACAACCTTTAATAACTGTAAATTTTTACTTCTTTAAAGCCTCCCGCCAAAAAAGGTATAGAAGATAAACAACAGCAGAACAACATTACTTCTCCTAAGGAATTCCAAAATGCTGCATAAGTCTCAGGAAGGGTGCTTCTATGGAGCCTAACTAATCAACAAAGCTTTGGAGGGGGGAACAAGCAACAGACACCATAATGAGTCAACACTACTGATCCTAGATGAATCATAAGTGACCTAGATTTTTTCCCCTTCAATGTTCAACTATATTCTCTCTCCACTATTTAACTCTCCTTAGCATGCTAGATATTCATCCCAGAAAAGTGAACGTCACCACATCTTCCAAAGCAGGTTTTCTTCCTAAGGCAGAAAATTAGCTTTGTCTTTGGCTCTTTGACAACATGCTGTCCCATTCATCGCTGAGATCAACCATCACTAAATCTTGTTACAAGCTTTTAATTCCTTCTGTGGCAACAGTGACTTCCTTGCAAGCCACTGAAGAGTGCATTGTCCTTTATACTAACTGCTTTCACACAAGAGGTGTGATTTGCTGAAATCTGACTTGTGGTGATGTGCGGATGTGCTGCTGCTAATAAGCCTTGGTTTCTGTCAGCTACAAGCCACAAAGTAAAACCACAGTTTGTTGTTGGTTTTAAAAATTTGGCTTATTTAAACCACAGGTTAGCATGACATCTAAACCTACACCCATGGTTTGTCCCTGGCTTGTTTCCCAATAGGAGCTGACAAAAAGGGCAGGTGATAAATGAGCTGGAAGCATAGCAGATATGAGGAAAATAAGCTATGGTTTGTTTGGTGACCTGACTTTCAATGTTTGGCTTAACTAACAAACCATAGCTTAATGTGGCATGCAAATGCAATCATTGTCTTGACATAGACAAATTGTCTGCTCTTTTGGCAGCTCTCAGTACAAATCCATGAGTTTGGTTTCAGATGGAGGCATTTCTTCCCAAAATGCCTCAGGTGTATCACCATCTTACATTATATTAACTGCACTTGGTAGCACACATAAAAAAAGCTTGCTCAAGACAACTAAAGAGCCTATACCGAATGATGACTCAACGTGAACATAGAATGGCTGTTTGGGAAGCCGATTTTGATAAAGCAGTGTTTATGCTTTAGTCTGGGATATTCAGTGTTCTGGAGAAATGGGACTAATCTTAATATTTATGCGGGATGCTTTCTACTTTCCAGAGAGCTACTCTCCCATCCTGGCTTTATATCATTTTTGAGCCTCTTGTCATCTGTAAAGGTTATGTTAAAATAAACTATGAAGTAAGCTGTGCCTTTTGCTCACATTTTGTTGCAGATAATGCATCAAGAGTAAAATGCAATCCTTCTGTATGAAGAAAGATTACCGTATATACTTGTGTATAGGTTGACCTCATGCATAAATCAAGGGTAGGTTTTGGGGCCAAAAATCTAGATTTTAGTATGACCTGTAGATAAGTTGAGGGTAAAACAAAGGCATGTAACCAGGCTGGGAAGAGGCTTGGGGATTGTTTGCTCCCTTGTCCTATGTCTTCCCAGCTGCAAAGAGAGCATTTGCCTCCCTGATCTCTGTCTTCCCAATCTGGCTGCCTTCTCCAAAGGTAACCTGGATGGAAAGAGGTTCCAGGAGCAAATGATTCTGGATCATTACCATATTGATGTGTCTATAAGTCGACCCAGGTTTTTTGGGTCAATTTTTTACTATACATTTCTCAACTTATAGATGAGTATATACAGTAAGCTATCAGTGGCAGCACCAGTGGGAAACTTGCCCTTATTTTCTTGCAGCTGCAAGGAAGTGGCTATGCCAGGAGGGAGTGGTTGAAATGATTTATTACTGACTTGTGCCAAAAGTGTGCAGCTCTGCTCTAGGGAGCCTACCCACATCTTGCAAAAGGAGGATGCTGGAGGATAGAAGGGAAGCTAGAGAACTGGAAAAACAAGGGAAATGCAGGTATTACAAAATGCCCATCCACACCCAACCACTCACAAATAGACCACCAAATTGTTAGACAGTGAAAATGATCCAAAATCCTGTGAGTCACAGCTATCAGTGCCAGATGATCCAGATGTCACAATAACTCATTCTAAAAGGCAAAGTCAGGGGAAGCAAGTAGTGCTGAGGGGAAAAAACTGCAAGAAAAATACTACAGTAACACCTTTATGAGGCTTCCACAGTTTCAGAGGGCTCAGCAAGTTGGGCCACTTTGGGCAGTTCCTAGCAGAATTCAGTCACTGTTCTTCCACTGTAAACTGCAAGCAAAACTACAGTTGACTTTCCATGCTACTGTACTACATGTCTCTCTATAACACTGTTCAGGCATTCCCTTCCTTCTCACAAGCAAAATCATGCAAGGAAGAGGAAAGGATGTGAGAGAAATGACATATGCCTCCCCACCAGGCCACCATGGTTTAAATCCTATTTTACTCCTGACTAGAGTAGACCCACAGAAGCCATTAGATTTATGGGGGGAAGCAGACGGCTCAAAGAGCCATTTTGGGGGCAAGGAAGCGGAGGGGCAGCCACACGGTGGGCGCCCCAACCCCTTCCTGAAGTCATCATCGGAGTGCCAGCCCCTCCGCATGGCCAGCGCTCTGATGATGACTTCCTGCTGCAGCGTCCACACATGCTGCAGCGGAAGAGTTGCCGAAGGTGCGCCGCCAGCCTTTTGCGGCGCACCTTCGGTGATTTGTGGAAGGAGCGCTATTTTAGCGCTCCTTCCAGGGGCGGCGAAGCTGTGTCATGGGGCGGAGGTGTGGGGATACCTCAGCCCCATGACGCAGCTTCCCGGGGCAGCCCACGGCCGCCCGTCTGCTTCCCCCCTTATGTTGACTCACCATTGTTAAATGAGATTACTGTAGTTGTCAGCTTATGTTTCCCACATTTCCATTCTCCACTCCAGCCTATATTCATTATTACCTGACCATTCAGGATGCTAAACTGGATTCAGACACTAAACGTGTGAAACCCCTGCTACAGAGGTTTGCCATTCAACATGTGGAGGACAGAAGATGTTTAAGAAGTGATGAGCTGTTGTGGCAAAGCCAGCTAATACACTCCCACTGTTTCACATACTTTTTTTACTCAGAAGAAAGAGAATGGCCAAATAGAGCTAGCATATAAACTCCACTATGGTCCACCCATCACATCAATGGGCATGACATAGCTGTTATGGGCTGGGGGCTGTTTTGAAACCCAGCCTTGGTTGTGGCCCTTATTTTATGTCCCCATTATGTTTAAAATCCATCTTGTAATTAGCACTATCTTCCACTTTAAAAAAAGAAGAAAAAGGGAATTGCAATGTAATGCACTTATGTTAATATCTGCACTCATACCACCATCAAACAACTCTAATTTTTAAAATTGATTTTTAACTACTTTCCAGTCATGGGGAATGTGGCACTTCTCTCATATCCTTACTCTTCCTTGCATGATTATCAACTGGTTCATGTTTGTAATAACTTTTTAACCACATAAGTGTTACAGTGTTGTACCCTTCTTTCATTCAAACAAAATTATAGGTGTAAAAGTGTTCTAGTCCTAATTCAAAAAATAAACAAGATTATAAAATGGCACCTACATTAAAGGTGTGCTCAGTTTTGATAAGTCTAGTGTTGTAGCCTTCTTTCATTAAAATAAAATTATAGGGGGAAAAGTATTCTAGTGCTAATTAAAAAAATAAACAAGATTATAAAATGGCATCCACAGCAAAGGTGTGTTGAGTTTTGATTGGTTCCCCTTCCTGATACATCATTGCCCACATCAAAACTCCACACTTTATAAAAGATGGAAGAGAAGTACTAAAATTGTTTGTGTTATAAACTCTGTACAGACCGGTCACAAGGGCTGTCACGCCGCGTTCCCCACCACATGGCACACGACATCAGGGTGCTCCCTTGGTGCAGTGTGCAGACATGCTGCGCCAAAGGGGCACAAAAGAGCCACAGCAATGGCAGTAAGGGTGGCTTTTTGCTGCTCCAAAAAGGAGTGGCATTTGCCAGCTCTTTTTGGAATGGCAAAAAGCCAGATCGGGACCACGGCACGTAGTTGCCAAGGCCCCAATCCACTACTCCCAGGGGTGGCACAGAGCCCCTTATGGGCTGTCTGCATTGGCTCTTAGTCTTTAAACTGCCATCTTTGGGGAATAAACTGTGAGAGGGAAAATCCAACATTCACAATAAGACAATACCACTGTTAGGCACAACTGCAATACCCCAAATCAGTGAAAAAAGTTTTTATGCGCTCCAAAAGTCTTCATCAGAATGTTAAACAAAACTGAGAGGGAAGAGAGAAAAATAGGACTGGGACAGATGCAATTGGTTCAATTTTTTACAGACAAAATGGATTGTAAGAAACGTTTAAAAAAGCAATATTTTATTTGTTGTTTTGTCCTTCTAGTCAACACAAACTTATGGCAATGCTATAGGTTTTTCTTAGTAAAATTTATTCAGAAGAGGTTTGTCATTGCCTTCCTCTAAGGGTAAGAGAGTATGACTTGCCCAAGGTCCCCCAATGGGTTTCCATTGCTTTGAAACAACTCTCCTGGAGTTCTACTCCATTATTTATTTGAATCACTACATCATGCTGGCTGTCAAAAAATTATTACCCCCTCCCATTTGAGAGACTATATAATTTAGTAGTTACTTGGTTTCACATTCAGTACAAATTAGAAGGCACAGATCCTTTGTATTAAATAATGAAGAAAAGAAAAAAAAGAAAAGAAAATGCAAGAATAAAAAGAAAGCACAACATGGTAGTCTTTATATTAGTAAAGATTAAGACTGGATTTTTTTAAATTGAAAAGTCTGTATGCACCAAATTGGGTAACATTCCCTAATGACTGAATGATATGTGTAACTACCCTACAAGTGGTTTCTACCCTGAAATAAATGCAGGAAAACTAGCACCTTTGGGGCTAGTGTGCCCAGTTGTGGTCTGGCAGCACAATAAGGAGATTACTTGCTGCAAAGCTGCATGTTTTAAATACATTAAATGTTAAACTGCTAACCTCTACTTGGATGGGCCTCGGTTACTGACCTTAGTTCAGTGTTTAACTGACAAGTGCAATTTAGTTATTATTTATGGTCTATCTTGCTTAATAAGACTGCTGCCATTTTTACATACCCAGTTTCATACTGAGAGCTTGCAAAACATCTTAGGGACTGCTCCTTTTTGGAGCAGCAAAAAGCAGCCTTTGCCACAGCAGCGGCAGCTCTTCTGTGCTCCTTTGGCACGCTGTCTAAATGCTGTGCCAAGGGAGTGCCCTGACACTGCCCACCATCTGTTTGGGCAGGTGTCGTGAGGACGATGTGGGGACAGAGTCGGGGCAGCTGGCATGTGGTCGCCACATGACTCCACCCCCAGGCCAGCTCTTTATGCCAGTCTGTATAGCCCCTTATAGGTGCCATGTGTGTATTTCCGTTGCTCAATCCCATATCCCACACAAGAGCAACTTGTCCTACCTTTCCCCATACCAGAGTCAAGAGTAATTCCTACCTTTCCCCATACACCATACCAAGTTGCACACTCTGTCTAGCCAGCCTGCCCTGCCCTGGATTCTCAATTTAAATAGCTCTTGTAAGTTACCTGGTAAAGGTGTGATTTCCCATCATAAAGTCATCCAGGTGTTATTAACTCTGACCCGGTTATCAAGATGACAGATTCTTAAAATAGAAGCAGGGAATTCTATTTGATGTTTGCAGCATGGAATATATGGTTAGAAATAATCCAAGAGATGGGACCCTTTCATACTTCTCAGTTATAATAAATAGCATGATTCCAATTGAACTGTCATGGCAACATCCTATGGAATGTTTGCAATTCATGGAGTTGGTTTGCTCATTCAGGCTCATTCCTGGTCATTCAGGGCCAAAACCTAGGACCTAGGGGCCTAGGGACAACCTTATTATGCATTTAATATCAACCGCAGTTACTCACTGCTTGTAATTCAAACATACACACACACGCACACACACATTTTCCTGTTTGAAAATTGACACAGAAGTCTTAGATCAGGGAGTTTTTCCCACATCATGGTGAAATGATGGGATTATTTTTCTCACTCACTTAGGGAGACAGGATAAGGAAAATTAATCTAGCCTACTTGCTTCTAGCTGGAGGGTGAATGCAGAGCACAATGGAGGGTAAGACGTGGTGCAACAATGCTTGGGAGGAAATGTAGAGACATATATGCCCTGAACATTGTAGCAGCAACTCAATAACATTTGCAGATTGTAGGAGCTACTGTTTTACTAGCTGAAACCGAGATTTTCACACAGCCCTTTCTTATTACCTGGAGCTGTGCCCACCAAAACTGAAGAATTTGCATCTCTGTCTATCTCTTGAAGATGACCCATGAAAACTAGAGAATTACAGGACTTGAGATTTGGAAGAGTTATTTAGAATTATCAGCCAGAGAGTTTTTGTTGTTGTTGTGTGCCTTCAAGTCATTTCCGACTTATGGCAACCCTAAGGTGAACCTATCACTCAGTGGGTTTCCATGGCCAAGTGGGAATTTGAACCCCAGTCTCCAGAGTCCAGGTCCTACACTCCAACCACTACGCCACACTGGTTCAGAGAAGTCTAGTGTCTCACAAAATTAATAACCCCAGGATTCCATAAGAGGCAGCAATTGCAGTTCAAGTATAACCATAGCATTACAACTGTGTAATGTGAAAAAGCTCAAGTGGTTAAGATGCTGACTCTATTGATTGCAAGATCGGCAGGTTGGCAGTTCGAGGGCTGGGTGCTGCATGATGGGGTGGGCTCCTGTCACTAGTTCCAGCTTCTGCCAACCTAGCAGTTTGAAAGCATGCAAATGCAAGTAGATAAATAGGTACAGCTTCGGTGGGAAGGTAAACAGAGTTCTGTGCAATCATAATAATAATAAATAATAATAAAATTTATTTGTATCCCGCTTATTGCCAGACAATCCAAGCGGCTTACAATAAAACCTGTATAACATATCCCCCCAAAAAGGGGGGAAAAAACACCCCCTAATCAACCTCGACTGCGTTTCTCATCCATCAACA
>JAIPUX010001232.1:6571616-6583551 GCA_020142125.1 Phrynosoma platyrhinos
GACCATTCTAATGGGTTCACCACCCCCGGCAGAGCAGATATTGGCTCTCAGTTCCATCTCAGTCACATGATCACAGAGTAGCCTCTGACAATGCTGACTTTTCGGCTTAGTAACGGAGATGAGCATCGCCCCCTACGGTCAGACACGATTTGAAAACCTTGTCAACAGAGAATACCTTTACCTTTACTTTAGTGTGAAAAAGCTCATAAAACAAGAACAAAATAGCCCACTGAAAAGAGCCCAGTGCAGTAAACCATGCTGTCACCTCTAGGTTCAGAGCCGCCAGGCCAACAATTACTCAGGAGTAGGTCAGGTTGCATAGAAGAGAAAGGCTCTGGTCTACTTGCTGCCACCACTGACTGCTGGACTGGGACATCAAAAGGGACTGTCCCTGTCCTGGGTTGTTACAGTCTACCTGCATTGTTCACAAGTCTTGAAGGGGTCCAGGCAAAATTTGGTAATGAGAGAGGCTTCCAGGAGTTTGCTGTGGCATGCAAACATCATCCTGGCTGGCCTCCTTGTCGCCTCTGAGCAAGGGTGTCTTGGTCTACCTGCAGATAGATGTAGTGGTATACTCCATACCAGAAGGCAAACACACACACCCCTGAGGTGTCACCCAGTGCAGTTTGCAACCCACACACCCCTAGAAATATCCCTGCTTGACTGAATCAACTCACTTCTAATGTGGTCCTCCTTTTTTCCTACTGCCTCCCACATTGCCAGGTATTATCATCTTTTCTGAGTCGTATCATCTCATGATAATTTACATGTGTTTTGTGTTTGAATTTGTATTTTTTTTAGTTCTTTTAATTATGTATCTGTTTTAGCAGCTGTCCAAATGACTGCTGTTATGGGACAGTTTTGTAAATATAGCAGTTGATGATAGGTAGATAGATAGATAAATAGATAGATAGAAGTTTTACTTGAAGAGTATCAGTTGTGCATTCATAATTAAAGTAAGATGACTTCCTAGACATTCAGTCCTGTAATTTGTGATTAAACATTGGTATCCAGCAGGATACATATTGATGGCATGAAGAAGTAGTATTTGATTCATTTCACTGAATTAATTGGATTCAAAGTAATGATGTAACTCAATGGAGTTTTATTCCCATGAAAAGTCACCAGGAGTTTAAATGGAGTAAAAAAGAGGGCTGGATGACAGACCTATTGAACGGAATGCATACTTTGCAAGATTATAAAGAAAAGCAGAGAGGCAGATGAAGTCATCACAAAAATTTCTCAGACCTGCAGGATGAATGCTTGCTGGGATAAAACCTCCTTAGCTAGTTTACAGAAAGCAAAAAGAAAGGGGAATAAATTGATCCCTCTGTAGCAAAGAGTTCCAGTATGTAGACATGGCCAGTGAGAAGGCCAGAATTGGAGACTAACCAATTGCACCTTAGTCACCACAAGACCATGGGAAAAATCCTGTCTGACAGCTTTGAAGGAACTGATATACTGGGAAGTTTATCACGTTCATTTTAAAACCAGTTTACCTGATCCGGATTACATTTTAAAGTGGGCAGCATCCTGATATTATCAGAAGGATTTAGCCACCGAACTCACCACCCGGGTCCATCCCGGGTCTATCCCTGCTCCCAGGGGTACTCAGTGTGCCTCTTTTCAAAGCCAGGTAAACTAACATTCCCACAAGACTGATATTTAGTGAGAATGTGTAAGTGTTGGTAAAACCAAATATTGTATTAAGGAGTTGATATGAAAAGTGGTAACCAATTCAGTAAATATTAATATTTTTGAAATAAAAATAGCATTTACAATATTAATCTCATTTACAATATTAATCTCAAGATATGGGGATTTAGATATTAAAATTAACTACAATGAGCTGAGTTCTTGCTTAGATCCAAGATTAACCAATGAATGAAGCTAGGAGTGTAGCTGGGGAGAGCAAAATGAGGGCATTGACTCTCCAAGTAATAATTCTGCCATCTCTATGAAATTCTCTTTTAGTCCCCAGATTTCTAGCATCGCAGTAACTTACAACTTCAGTTAATTATTTAGAAATATAATTTAAGCATCCAAAGAAAAAGGGGCAGGCAAAATTACCAAGGAGTTCTAGGTGGGGGTGATTTGCAAGGTCTCACTCTTTGCAATAGTAGAAATTTGGGGACTGAAATAAAGGTTCTTTGGGGAGGAAAGAGTTTTTATTTGGGGAACAATGTGCCTGTTTTGCCTTCCTATACCTACACCCCTCAGCATATTTGTGTTTAGTTTTGGATTCAGTTATATCACTGACATATAGCCAGATATGGGTACAGAATGTTCCATTTATTAAGACTTCATCATACAATTTTTAGAAGTTCATGACCAATCAGGAAAAAGCATAATTTTAAAGTTTGTGGTAGATAAAATGAGAACAGGGTTAAGAATGTAAACATACAGAAAATGTAACCGAAAATCAGCACTTTTGTTGTCTTGAGTCAAGGTCAACGGATAAGGATGGAATGATCTCAGCCATGCCCAAAGGATACTGTTCAGCCCCATCAAAGCAAATGATTCATATATACACATAAACTATATATCCCTGGTGGCCTTGTAATTATGAGGTTCTGGTTTAGAGTGATTTTTTTTAAATGAAAATTCTGCAATATGAGAAACAAGAAGTGGCAGTTTAGTCCAATGTGTCTAGCTAATGATTCAGTGCACTTGTATCTACAAAATGGAAATTATAACTAAATAAATGTAGTTTACTTTGAAAGAAATGTATGCCCTTTCCACCTCATTGCCATATGTTTATCCATGTTCCCTTGGTAAGTCCTGTTTCATTTCACAGGCAGAGGGCCCATTGTGTGGCTTCTGAATCCATGTTTGGCAATATTTATATTACCTGTTTGTGCACTTCATATGGCCCCATGGCTAAATTATTGTTTTCGCTGACAAGTTGAAACTTATTTAAAGTTTAGGCGTAACACCCAGTATGCATGTGCAAATGTTTGGGAAATGTGCTTGATATACAAAAGGCATACTAGCCCAGCCCTAACCAAGATTTTCTCCACAACCAGAATCAGTTAGATGCAAATCCAAGTATTTTTGAAACCTTTTTTCCTTTCCCGTTGCATTTGCCTTCCTGGAATTTGTAAGGAAGGTCTTCTCTTTTTATGGCTCATTTACTGGTTTGTGCCCTACTACCTGAAAATTTGTGCTCCTGGTTCCCCTTTGGCACATGGGCCACTGGTGCTAACGTAAAGACTTATAACTGTGTGACTCCCTCACCTGCTTGACTGTATTATTTGAAATGTTTGGCTTACTTCTGACATTGCTGAGCCTTGTCTCTAGTACTCAGCCCTCATTGCTGGCTAGGCTGGCTGGGACTGAGGGGGCCTGGGAATCTCAGACCCCATTCCACCCCAAAAACACTTCTATGCAATCCTATGCAAAGTTCTCACTGAGGTGGTTATTATTAACATCCTGCTTTTCATAACAGTACATTGTCAGAGGAGTAACCTGTGTCCTGTCCACTGCAAGAGCAAACAGATAGGGCTTTCAGCATGTGAAAGGGCTGATGGATGGCAAATATTTTAAAAGAACTGAATGCTGTAATGGAGAGGATATCTATGTTGTTGTTGTGTGTCTTCAAGTCACTTCCAACTTAAGGCAAACCTATCAAGGGGTTTTCTTGACAAGATTTGTTCAGAGGAGGTTTGCCATTGCCTTCTCCTGAGGCCCAAGAACACCCTATACAAATATAGCACTTTTCTGGCCATGGCTGCATCCTATGGAATCCTGAAATTTGTAGTTTGGTAAAGGACATCTGGAATTCTTTGTCAGAAGACTCTAAAGCTGTAGTTCAGGAGACAATGCAGGGTTTGCCAAATGATACAGTACCTCAGGAAACTGAAAAACTTACAATTTTGTATAACGGTAGTGACAGTAAAAGTGGTATCAAACTCCTATAACTGTGCACTTTGGATACACCCTGAGCCTGAAGATACTAGAAAAATTTGGTTGGCAAAGATAAGTGGCTTTTGTTAATTGGTCATATGTTGAAATGAAAAAGTACCGCTAAGATATACTTACAGGCCTTCATGGGAAATCTTCTCTATGAAAAATATATTGATCCATAACAAGCAGCAGTTTGTTGTTGTTGTTGTTTCATATTCATATGAAATCATTTTTATACTATATTTTTTCTTCAAACAGATACATATCTTTCCAGTAATGTACATTAGAATTTGCTTAATAACATAAAACACTACTCCTAAAACACTACTTCCTCAATGTCTCTTGCAGGGTCATCCTTTCTTCCCAACCATATCTATTTGAATTTAGTGTTCTTTTGTTCTTTAATGATATATATCCATATATCTACAGTAGTCACATTTTTCTTCCCCCCTCATAGTTCATCTTATTTCCCTGTCATCCTATTACTTTACCTATAGTTTAATTCCATCTGTTCTTACAAAATTTGTTTACTGGAAGCCTTTCTTTCTCAATTATGTTCATATCCTTCTGATTCAGATGAACTGTCAAAATATGTGTCTTTTTCCTGTTGATCTTAAAACCAGGAATCTTACCAAATTCCTCTATACATTGAAAAATTCTCCCAATTGATGGTTAGGCTCATCCAAAATAATAACCAAATCGTCACCGAATGCCTGAAGCTTATATTCTATTCCTTTAATTTTTAGCCCTTTTATGTCCTTTTTAGGCCTAAGCAGACTGCCAGAAATAGTGCACATTAAATTGAGGCACTGCCCTGGCTCAGTGCTAGGGAATCATGGGAAATATATTTTTTTCTGGGACATTGAGCCTTCTCTGTTAGAGAGCTCTGGTGCCACAATAAATTACAGTTCCCATGATTCCCTAGCACTGAGCCAGGGCAGTGCCTCAATTTAATGTGAACTATTTCTGGCAGTCTGCTTAGGCCCTCAGTCTCTTATTCTGTTTGCCAATATTTATAGGACTAAAATGAACAGTAAGGGAGATAGCGGGCATTCTTGTCTGGTTCCTTTTTTGATGTCAAATGTACTATTTCTATTTCCATTTACAATTTATTGAGCCATCTATTTTTCATATATTCTTCTTATCCAGGACACAAAATCTGCCTCCATTTCCATCCTTGTCAGTATTTCTATCATGCAACTCCAGCTCACATTGTCAAAGGCCTTTTCAGCATCGACAAAAATTAGTCACAATTTTTTATCATTTTGGCTTTCATAATATTCCAATACATCCAGAATTAATCTTATATTTTCCTTCATCTGTCTACACGGGAGGAATCCTGATTGGTCTTCATTTATGTCTTCAGTAATTACTCTCTTTAATTTTTCTGCCAAGATGATTGCCATTATCTTATAATCTGTGTTCAGTAGAAAGATTGGTCTATAATTGGTGACATCTTTTACATCTCTTCCTTCTTTTGGCAGCAGTGTAATGTTCGCATTTTCCCATGTTTCTGGAATTCCATTGTTTTTAATGTCATTTAATGTCCTTTGTAGTGCAGCAGTTTTGATTACTTTGGCTGTGTCAGGCTGAGCTGTTGCCCATACTTGCTCAGATTGTTGTTTATGCTGTCACATGTTGTGATGAACATCAACCACCTCAGGCAACACATAGACAGTGGGGTTTCATATCTATGATTCTATGTGGATTTAGGGGCATTGCAAACCGGCCTAAAGGGTCGGTCTGAGGATGGAGTTGGGGCAGGGCAGCCGCACGATGGCGAGCCCAACCCCAGCTCAACGCTGTCCTGATGCCGTGCACCCATATGCATGGCACACAGCATCAGGACGCCCTCCCTGTGCAGCGTGTAGACATGCTGTGCCGAAAGAATGCAGAAAAGCTGCAGCACCAGCTCTTAGGGTGGCTTTTTGCCACCCCTAAAAGAAGCAGCATTTTGCCATTCTTTTAGGGCTGGCAAAAGGGAGGATCAGGGCCATGGCATGGGGTTGCTGAAGCCCCGATCCACTGCTAGCAGGGGCAGCCCAGAACCACCCATCTGCATAGCCCCTTCCTGGGTTTATTTTGAGCAAAGATCTGCTGGAGTAATAGAAGCAATATACCCTATAGTTAGTCAACTGTGCTGGTTCTCAATGTGTGACTCACCCCACATACATAAAGAGGCTGAGTTTGCCATTTACTGAAAATAATAATGAACTGGGAAACCCATGCCCATGCCCTCTAACATTTACCAGATGAAAACCTGGACAGATGTGATCAAGACACATCAGAATGTGGTCAAAAGGGCATGGCCGGGCATCCACAGATTTTGGTAGCCATGTGGAGTCCTAGAGCCAACCCTCAATGTATATTAAGGGCCCAGAAATGCAATACACTTTACTTACCTTGTGCAATAAGCTCCAAAGAAGCTGTAAAAGCAGCTAAGAAAGTGGAATGGGAGAAGTTTAACAAGCTCTGTTCCTGCTAAAACTGGGCAGTTGGAAGTTGGAAACCTGAAATACTCTCCAACTGGACCATGTGTTGCAGTGCCAGAAGGAAAATGGGGTCTATAGTTTGGAATTCTAGCCAAGAATTCTAAATACCTGACAAAATTACAAATCACAGGGTTCCATGGGATGTAATCATGGCAGTTAAAGTGGCAGCAAAGTGTTATAATTGTGCAGTGTGAAAAAGGTCTATGGTAGGGATTGTATTGATCAGAAGATGTGGTTCAGATCCTGATCTGTGGCTTTGGAAAATGGCCACCTTCTGCTTGGACACTTTTGGATTTGGTCAGGCTTGCCTTCAGTTGGGAACTATCATTGGGCATCAAAAATTGGCTACAACTTTTTCTTCTGAAATTGGCAATAATTTAATCATTCCTTAGGAGGGAATTACACTTGCTAGATTTCAGGGAAATAGGTGTAAGAAAGTTGTGCCTTTAAAGTTTGATTTCAATTAGCACATTTTTGTAATAAGTGCTAATAAACAAGCACATCATAATAAACAAACCAAGCAGGCAAAAGGTGTAATAACATTCCTAAAACAAGTTACACTAACCATGAAAAATATTAACTCAAAGCAGCACATGCTACAATAATGAGAGTGGTGTAGGCTCCAGATGAGAATGGAAGAGACTTAAATGGGCTGTATCTCTAGCTTTGGGGAGTGGGGTTAGATAAATTAGGGATTTTAAGGCTTCTAGATGAATAAAGGAAAGAAACAGAGGCTCTGAGAAATGGTTAAGAAGCTGGAGAAGACAAGGGGTGTATGCGCCAAATTGTTCTTTGTGACACTAGAGTAGAAGAAAAAAAGGTTAGTTTTCATTCTGGGTTACTATGAAACTAAGGAGTACATAGATGACTGGGGAGACCATAACTCTGATACTTACACTCCACTTTAGCACACTTGATTGTTTGAAGGGATTCCTTTGTCCTCTCTTTGGCTTTTACTCCAACTTTCGATGTCATACTCCATCAACAGAAGGAGCTTGATAAGATGAAGGTGGGATGTAAATATGAAATAAAAGGAACTGGCATCAAAAATAATCAGGCAACAGTTCTTTCCACCTAAAATGCCTCATTTCATTGTAATAGGCTAGGGACATGGGTTAGAGACTGAAGATATTTGGGCAAGAAAGCCTACCTGAGACTTTAAAAAAATAGCAGGGAAGCTTGAAGCCTATGAAAGTCAGTCTTTACTCCAAAGCAAAGTGATTGAGGAGACCTGTGCAAAATAGGCCTAGAATTAAAAATGGACCTGTAAGTCATTCATTGGACACAGAAGGAGGAGTGAAAATAGGAGGAAGGAATATCAACAATCTAAGATATGCAGATAGCACCATAGTACTAGCAGAAAACCCCGCAGACCTGGAACACCTACTAAGGAAGATCAAAGAAGAAAGTGCAAAGGCAGGCTTAATGTTGAACATAAAGAAAACAAAAATAATGACCACCGAAGACCTTCACAAGTTCAACCTAGACAATGAAGAAATAGAAATAGTAAAAGAATTTCCATACCTGGGATCAAACATTTGTAGAAATGGGGACTTCAGTCAAAAATCAGAAGATTGGGGATGGTGGCTGTGAAAGAATTAGGAAAGATTCTAAAATGCAAAGATATACAACTCAGCACAAAAGTCAGAATCATACAAGCCATTGTATTCCCTATTACCATGTATGGATGTTAGAGCTGGACAGTTAAGAAAGACGATAGGAAGAAAATCAATTCCTTTGAGATGTGGTGCTGGGGAAGAGTGCTAAGGATCCCATAGACAGCCAAAAGGACAAACAAATGGGTCTTAGAGCAGATCAAAATGGAAACCTCACTGAAAGCCAAGATGACCAAACTGAGACTGTCATACTTTGGACATATCATGAGAAGGGAGGACTCATAGGAAAAAACAATAATGTTGGGGAAGGTGGAGGGAAGTAGGAAGAGAGGAAGGTCACATGCCAGATGGATGGACTCTATTAAGGAGGTCATGGGTATGGGTTTGCAGGAATTAAGCAGATCAGTGGAGGGCAGAGGGTCTTGAAGATGTCTTATCCATAGGGTCACCATGAGTCGAGATCAACTCAAGGGCAGTTAACAACAAACAACAACAAAATCATTCAAAACAACTCACCCTTTTCCCCACCCTGGGCATCTGTCCACCCTGCACACAAATACTTTCCAAATACTTTCCTGAAGCTTGCATGAGGCTTTAGCTGAGGTCCAACTTCAATTCCATTGGCTTCAGAGGAAAGCCCATTTCACCTCATACAGCACCCAAACTAATACTATGAATTAACCAGACTGGCCTCAACTGTGCAGGTGAATTAAACTGGTGGTGATCTCTACTCCTGTGTGATTCTTTGGCTCGTTGCATTGGGCAAGCAGGCTCACTGATATTTAGAGGTAACACCATGGCAAGATCCCATGGAGTCCTGTGATTTGCCATTGAAGGAGAAGAGTTTAGAATTCTATTACAGCTCATCCAGAGCTTCACCAGACTACAAACCCCTAGTTCCCTAGGATGCAGCCATTGCAGTTAAAATGGAATCATAATGCTATACTTGTGTAATGTGAAAGAACCCAGGTTAGCTTATTCCAATTCTTATAAGTCCAGTACTAGACAACCATTGATTCTATTACCTAACAGACATTTAACAAAACCCTGCCCAAGACACTCTTTTACAGATGTACTTCAATTAACAAAGTAGATGTATTCGTGGACATTACTTCCTTAATGGTTCTAGAGACAGAAATAACATTCAAAGAATAGGGACAGATTTGTACACCTCAAAAACGAAGAGCAGTTCAAGATGTTTCAGCAAACTTTTTATTCAAAACTAAATAATATGCATATATGAAATGAAACAACCAAGTCAAGGAAGTCTTGCACAGATAAACAAAAAGGCTTCTTCCAAAATGTATCCAAGATGACTTTTTCCTTCACCAACTTATATTGTTCTTATATTTCCATTTTTGTGGCCAAACTTATAGATCTATGCATTTTTAACATGCTGGAAGTAGCTGCCACAGCGGGTTTATATGTTTTCCCATTTTTATCTCTGTTTTGCTGTTTGTGCATGCTCAGTAAGGGATTCTGGAAGCAGCTGCCATTTTTCTTGCCAACTCTAGGCAGGTTCACATGGCTACAGTAAGATTAGCTAAAAGTCAATTCCCATTCTTTCCCAGCTCAAGCTTTGTGGATTGCATTGTTTACTGCAGATGTGCTGCTGCAGTCCGAAACAAAACGTCTGTGTTTCTTCAGCCCTCCATCATTGCTGATGCTGCTAAAAAAACTCCACATAAATAGAGAACAGGGGGAAAGGCAGGGGCTGGGGGTGATAATGGTGATATCACATTCTAGTCGAATTACTGAAAACAAACTGATGACATGCAAACAGCCAAGTCAGTTTGAACTATGGGAAACAGCTGCTAAAAAGTGAAACTTGTTCACAGCAATTTTCCATCCCACTACATTTGTGAAATATCCCATAATTGCAGGTCAGGATTACCACACTCCTGGACTGACCACTGGCAAAGCTTAATGGGCTAGGTTGGGATAGAAAGTATTAACTGGATATTGTCAGGAGTCTCATTTTTCCCCATAGTCTACATTCTGACATTCATAAAGGGCACCTCACTAGAGTTATTCAAATCTGTGATGAGAAGTACAAATATGTCACTAAAATGTTTATACAAAGCAAATTAAAATAGATGGCAGCAACTTTCCCATCCAGTTATGTTCCTGTTTGCCTTTTTTTTACAGGGGCAGACCGGGATCCTGGGAAAGTAAAGCAAATGCTTCATTTCCCATGCACTTCTTAAGGGAAGGGAGCCGGGGGAGACAGTAACAAAATAGCTGGTCAAAAATATGCTGGTTGGCCTTGTGGAGCAAATTTTTTCAGGGCACGGGAGTATATACTGCAGACTCCACAGTCCTTTAGGATTTGTGTATGTATATATGTGTGAGCCTCTGGAAATTGTCGATCTGAGGGCTGCCGAATAGGAACCACTGCAAGCATTTCCATATGGTGGCAGTTCCACGTGGAAATCCTAATGTATGCAAACTCCTTGTTTGGAGAAAACTACTATAGCTGCACTCCCACCCCAAGCTCCCATTGCATACACAACTCTGACAACAAGACTCACCCTATGTTGAGGGGAATGAAGGTGGTGAGTGTCTCTTGCCCATACAGCGGTTGTGTGGAATGGTTACACATCTGGAAGCAATTTCCTAGATTTGTGTATCAGCCTCCTTTGCCCCAGAGACAGCAACTTATCCAGCCTATTCTTTCTTTGTCTCATCTCTGTGGCATGCTCTGAAGACAATGAAGCAACAGTAAAAGAGGAAGGCAAGCATAGAGCTTGATGTTTTCTAAGCCCCCTCCCGAGTTCTGTAAATTACTTGTTTGGTACGTAATTACTATGAACACAGGCCTTGCCTTTGCTCCGTGTTTCATATACTGTGGGGCCAGAAGAAGAATATTGTGTAATTCTGAAAGACTTATTGTATTCTCTGGCCCATCTTAAGATAATGTTCTCTTCATTACCTGACTCCCCATGACCTCTAACATGCACCCCCCACACAGGTGGCATTGGAAATAGTTGCCAGTTATTTTGAAAACCTCATCATAATGTTTCCTTTTATGATTTCCCTTGAATTGTAAGCCAATGGGCTTTTTCATTTGTGTAATATGAATAGCCCTGACAGCTCCTTGGAATTCAAGTACAGTGAACCCGCAAGGAAGGGACAGAACTCAGGAAAGTTCCTTTTTAAAATTACAGCTCCCAGAGATACAATTCCCAGGGAATTTTGGGAGTTGTAGTGTTCAAAACTAGTTTTTTCAAGATTTGGAAGGCAATCACACTGCTCTTGTCACCTCTTCATGTGTTTCTTTTCAACTTCTTAATGTGGAGGATGACTTTCTGAAGGGGAAAGCCTTCTGTACCCACAGAGGTTCTCCTCATGATTTGGAAAATTGAGCCCTGGTGGCTCAGTGGTTAAATGCCTGTCCTGCAGCCACTCATTCATAAACCACAAGGTTGCGAGTTCAATACTAGCCAGGGCTCAGGCTAAACTCAGGCCTGCATCCTTCCAAGGTTGCTAAAATGAGTACCCAACTGTTGGGGGGCAATGAGCTTACAGCTGTAAACCGTTTAGACATCCCATAGCGCAATATGAAGAGGTATATAAATGAAGCTGTTTTGCTTTGCTTCCATACTTCACAGATTCAGGAGATTCCCTGATTCAGAAATTCACCTACCATCAGAATGCCTAATAATGGGAGTATGGCTTGGGCTGCCCACCTCCTTGGATTTCTGGACTCTGGCACAGCATACCCCTCTGAGCAAGAAGCAGAACTCTTTTCTAATTGAGGTTCATCACAGAGAAGTGCAGAAAGATACATCCATTGTAAAAATTAATCTAAGATGAAATTTGCGCATACCCCCACATCTGGAGAGGCAAAATCTCACAAACACCAGAATTCTGAATTAGAGTTGTGTAGCTAGAAAAATTATGTACTCAATAAAGTGGATG
>JAIPUX010001232.1:6588308-6601200 GCA_020142125.1 Phrynosoma platyrhinos
GCATCATCTAGTTGGCAGTCCTTCCCCCCAACATGTTCTCATTTTCCCTCATTGGAAGAGGGGTCGTCTTATATGGTGAGTATATCCCAAACGCTATATTTTGACTGGAAAAGTTGGGGGTCGTCTTATACACCCGGTCGTCTTGTACGCCAGAAAATACGGTAGTTCTTCTCACCCTAATATCAAGGGTGTAGCCATGTTACACTGCAATTATATCTTAATGAAGGACAACTCCACTGCTTTTGTGGTGCTCATTGCTCATGGTGCTCAACTTTTAAATTACAGTGGTCCTTCCATATCAGCATGGGTTTGGTTCCAGGGTCCCTTGCAGATGCTAAAAAGCACAGACGATTATGCCCCAAATTATTCAATTTTTGTGATATGAATGTGCACATCTCAGTATATAAATAATATGGGACATGATGATCCATGAGCAATCAAATTTGCAGATTGCAAGCCTGCTGATACAGAAGGCCCACTGTACTTTGACAGATATCTTTGTGGCTTCATTAAATAGTGATGGAAGAATATCGTGTGGTTCAACTACTTGTACATCATGCTGTTTTCTTGTGCCTTGCTGTAGGTGTTGAAGAAATGACAAAGTGCACAGGAAGAGCATGCGTGTTTCATAGCAGAACAGTGGTTTGTAGCATTCAGATGGGATTTTGAGAAATGTTATGCAAATGGATTTTGTAGCATCTTTGAGACTAACTGTGCAAAAGAAGTAGAATAAGCTTTTATAAACTTGATCTACTTCCTCAGATGCATGGAGTGAATAGAAACAGTAGAAGAAGTCTACAAAAGCTCATGCTACAATTTCTTTTGCACAGTTAGTCTCCAGGGTGCTACAGGATCCCTCTGTATACTGATATTCCAGACTAACATGGCTATGGGCCTTTGCAGACTGCTAGAAATAGTGCAAATTGAGTCCACTTTAGCTGCCCTGGCTCAGTGCTAGGGAATCATGGGAATTGTATTTTTTTCTGAGACATTGAGCCTTCTCTGTCAGAGAGCTCTGGTGCCACAATAAACTACAGTTCCCATGATTCCCTAACACTGAGACAGGACAGTTAAAGTGGACTCAAGCTGCATTATTTCTGGCAGTCTGTAAAGGCCCCCAGTCTCTGAATGCTACCCCTTTTGAGGAATGGAAATTTAAAGATTTTTTTTAAGAGCTGCAAATATATAGGCAAATAATTACGTTTTGCTCTTTGGATCTATAATGGTAACTTTCTTAAGTTTTGTTTTTTCTGCACAGTGTATTCAACTTGTTCCTGCTTGGCCCATTGTAAAACTTTTAGCTAAATGCAGTAAAAACAACTTGTTGTGACTTGACTAACTTCTCCATGAAACAACCCTAGCTAAATGTCTGAAATATCTCTTACAGGGAAAACAAGGAGCCTCCTATGGTAGAATAATAGACTGGAGATTTAAAACTACAACAGAGAAAATTTAGCACAAAGAAAACTCAGACATTGTGAGGGACTCCAGTGTTGAACAAAGAACGCTGTTGTTATAATCAACAAAGAGGCCCCTCTGTCTTCTCACAAATGTCTTAACACTTACAGTGCTTACATTTTCCCCATCTTTCTTGTTTCCCTGTAAGGCCCTCTACATATTGTCTAAGTGCAGTTGACGTTCCAGCTAGAGAAAACCCATTGAATGGAGAATGGGATGACTTAGCGAGTTCCTACAGATTCAGTGGGTCTACCCCAGGGGTAGGCAACCTAAGGCTCGGGGGCCGGATGCGGCCCCCCGAGGCCTTTGGACCGGCCCCAGGCCGGTCCTGCCGCCACTGCCCCCTGCTGCCCACCATGATAATATTGATTATTGTTGTTATTACTTGTTCTTGGGGTTTTCTTGGCAAAATTTCCACAGGGGTTTTGCCGTGGCTTTTCTGGGGCTAAGAGAGTGTGCATGCATATTTTTTAATATATATATATATATATATATATATATATATAAATTTTTATTTATTTATTTATTTTTGATGCTTCAGCCCCCCAATTGTCTGAGGGACAGCAACCCGGCCCCCAGCTCAAAAAGGTTGCCTACCCCTGGTCTACCCTATTTAAAATTAACAGTTGAAGTTTGGTGAGCATTTCCTTCTGATCTCCCTTCTTTTTCAGGCTTTAAAAGCTATTTTAATTTGATCCCATCTTTTCTGTAACACCCTGAAACAGTGTTTTATTGAATCTTAACATTCTTTGAGAGGTCACTATGGGTTTTGCAAGAGATTGTGATGGGATTTTAAACAAAAATTAAAAACTTTGCAGTCACAGTGGTGGGCACTGACTAGGAAGCTCTGTTAGCAATTTCATTAGAGGTAAATTTCAGTCCCATATGGCAGTGGGCAGTAAGCCCTATGTTTATTTTGTTGAGTCCATTCTCAGTTTTTGAAACCAAATATGGGAGGCCCTGGATAATTTGGGAGTGCTGTATTACATGCAGGAGAGGATGATAGGTTGATGGCATCACCTCTCCCTTCTGAATTAATTCCCCCCCCCCCCCAGCTACCTCCTTACATGCTTCCGACTTACTTATAAAGCAAAAAAACTCTACAAGGTGTAGCAGAAATTGAAGGGGAAATTTCATTCTAAAGGACAAATTGTGTATAACCCCTTTTTGCATAACGTCGTCATTCATTCGTTGCTGATCCGTCATTGTACTGTTATTGCACAATTTGCATTAACAAGAGATACCTGTCAGTGCAAAATTGTGTGATAATAATGGTATAACAATGGATTAGCAACAGATGAGTGACAACATCATGCAAAAAGGAGAGGAATCATAGGTAGTAATTCCATTTCAACTTCATCATTAGCACCTCATGCGCTAATCTGCATAGGCTATTTTTTGCACATATGTCTTTGAATTGTGGTTTTAGTAGCTATATTATTCAGCACTGTCAATAAATTTGACAACATGGTCAATTAATTTTCATTTAATGTCAATATCCTAAATTAAAATCAGTTTACAACTGTCATTGAAATTAAATCTATCTTTAGAAAAATTAAATCGCACTTTGGCTTAAGCCAGTTATTTTACAGAAATTTGTTGTGTATGCCTTATGAGTTTTAAAAATGTATGAAAGGGAAAGAACTTGCAATAGTCATATCCTTTGTGGGAAGGTGGAACTAATACAAAAAGAGTCAGTTAATAAGTTGGTCAAAATATACAGATGCACAGAATAATATTCTCTATCAAAAGATCATTGACAACTATTGTTGGATCACTGTATCTACAACTTACTAATCATGCTAACTTACCGCTAATTATAGATACAATAATTTTTCTGCAGGATTTCCCTGAGATATGAAAATTATTTCCAGGGTTCCTTTAGGGTAAACAGTTTGAGAAAGGCTGAACTAGACACTTTTGTTTGATTGTCAAACCTAGAATTAAAAATGTGAAGATTAATGCACTAGTTATTCAGATTATTTTTTAAAAAAAAAAATGTTAATTCCTTACATTGGTTATAAATTTTACACTGACTTTTATTACATTGATTATAAATAATTACAGGGTCCAAGAATAATTGAGAATGTGTTCAAAGAGAATTGAAAGAGAAGGGAACAGTACAATATCTGGCATAGACCTGCTCCAAAAATTCACACATGGAACAGAATTTATTATTTTAATTCTGAAATTACATTTTTTGTATTTCTGTAAGTATACCATGCTAGGCCTTTCCTATCATGCCCCTACCCATTTTGCATTTTATATTTAACATAACATCCAGCTTGCTAATTCATAACTTTTGAACTGGACCTACAAGTAACTATCCAGAGACCCATATTTCCCTTGAGTTCTGATCAAGTCACAGGGGAAGGCAAGGAATAAGTACATGAATTAAACATATTCCCAATTTTTGACATGCTTCTGTCAAAGAAGCTGCTTCAAAATTCAGCTTTTATCCCTTATATGATATCAATTTAAACTTAATAGGTATAAGGTGTGGGCCCCGTATGACTCTCCAGATGTTGGACTGCTATGCTGGGTAGAGCTAATGGGACTTTCAGTCCAACAATACAAAGTGAGCACAAATTGCCCACACCTGATTTATACTTATTATCCTGAAAGAGATTTCCGCCATCTCTGAATGGTTGGGACTTCTTGATGGGTTGTATGTGACATCTGGTGGGTTTTTGTTGTAACTGCAGGACAATCCAGCTGTGAAAACATTGTGAGAAGGAAAAGTGGGGGAGAAGAAAAAATCTAGCAGCACTTATAAGACTGATTTATTTTAACATGTGCTTTTGTGGATTTCATTCCACTTCCTCATAGGTACCGAAATGGAGTGCAATCCACAAAGGTGCATGCTAAAATAAATCAGTTAAAGTCTTAAAGTGCTGTTATATTCTTTTTTCTCCCCTGTCTTTCCTTGTTTTGCTGAAGTGGACTAAAACAGCTGTCTCTTCAAAAACCAGGTATGCAGGAATCCACACCGTACAAGACTCAAGATGCTGATTATGATTGCAGATATTGAAAGGAGGAATGCATGCCCCGGATTACTGACCTACAAAAGGCTGGAAGGCTGAGTCAACCTGGAGCCCTGCAGGGATCGAACTCACAACCTTGTGGCTGCAGCATTTAACCACTGTGTCACCAGGCCTCCTTGTCTTGGGGCAGGGTGGTGGTGGAAGTGGAGGAGCTGCTTAATCCTTCTCTATCCCATTGTTGCCTGATCAGGACTGCCCACTCCATTTTACCATTTTTCCTGTGCAGGAACTTTTTGAGTAAGCAAACAACAGGAAGAGAAAACATTAAGCAGCCCCCCTCCTGTGTGGCTGCTTTACATTAAAAACTATAATAAAATATTCTCTCAATGTATAGTTTGAACCCACTCTGTTGTAGTAGTTTTATAGTCTAACTGTGAACTTGGGGCAGAAATAAACTAGGCGCAAAGGATAGTGACCTTCGGCTGAAGTAATTAAAAATTATTTAAATTTCCTTATTTAAATTTAATTAAAACAGATTAATTAAATTCTTTAAATTTATTTCTGCTTTTTATTTATGCCTTTATACCTTTATTTATGCCCACTGGGGGCTCCCAAAACTATGCTCAATACATTGAAAAGCATTTTTAAACAGTTACAAACTGTTTCACAAACCAATTTTAAAATGAGGTTTAAACACCAAAGGTTCTATGAAACAAGATCCTTTTAGTTGTTTGAGAGAAGTGTTACAGGGAAATGGCCACTTGACTTTCCCTAGAAGGAGTCAGATAGTCAGGGGACTGCTACCAAGAAATCTCCTTTTCTTAGGGCCGACGCAGACCGACCTAAAGGGCTGGCCTGGGGGTGGAGTTGGGACACGGCAGCCTCACGCCGGCCACCCCGACTCCATCCCAACCCTGTCCTGATGCCACATGCTCATTTTCATGGTGCACGGCGTCAGGACACCCTGTTGGCGCAGCGTGCGCACTCACTGCACCAAAAAGGCATAAAAAAGCTGCCGCCATGGATGAAGCTATGGCCTTTTGCCACCCCAAAAAAGAGCAGCATTTTGCCACTCTTTGGAGGGCAGCAAAAAGGAAGATCGGGGCCGCAACATGCGGTTGCTGTGGTCCCAATCTGCCATTCCCAGGGGCAGCTCTGTGCCGCCCTTTCAAGCCATCTGTATTGCCCCTTAGTAACCACTAATCCTCTCAGGGTGGTCAATTTCTTGGCAGGGTTCATACAGGAGGTGGTCTTTCAGATGTCCTAGCTCCAAACCATTTAGGGCTCTGGAGATCAAAGGCAGCACGCTGATCTGATCTAAGAAACAAAGTGAAAACAAATAAAGATCAAGTAAAATCTTATGATGGGTACACCTTAGGGTTGCAATAAGTCAACAATAGGGGATGCAGAAGGGCTGCCCTGGGCTGCCCTGGGAAGCAGAGGATTGGGGCCGAGGCTGCCCCCCGCCTCGGCCCCAATCCACCCTTTTGCTGGCCCTGAAAGGAGCACAAAAATGCTAGTTCTTCCAGAGCCAGCAATAGGGTGCCTGAAGAGCTGCCACGCAGCTCTTCAACATCCCATCTGGTGCAGCGCATTAAGACGCTACACCGGGAGGATGCCTTGATGGTGCGTGCCGTGTGTAAAGCGTGCACCGTGATGATGTCCTCAGGAAGGGGTTGGGGCACCTGGTGTGTGGCTACCCCTCCCCTTCCCTGCCTCCAAGACAGCGCAAAGGGCCATCTGTAGAGGCCCAAAGACATAGAGGCACACAACAACAACAAAAAACTAGTCCAAAATATACATAAGAGTCATTAGTGGGGTAAGCAAACATAGGGCCTGTACAGACCGGTCAAAAGGGCTGGCCTGGGGGTGAAAATTAAGGCAGGGTGACTGCATGCCAGCTGCCCCAAGTCCACCTTGATGCCACTGTCACACTGCGCACCCCACCACATGGCACATGCCGGCATGGCGCTCTCTTGGCGCAGCATTTAGACACGTTGCACCAAAGGAGTGCAGAAAAGCCATGGCGATGGCAGTAAGGGCGGCTTTTTGCCACTCCTTTGGTGCAGCAAAGTGCCAGATTGGGACCACGGCACACAGTTGCCATGGCCTCAATTCAGCACTCCCAGGGCAGTACAGAGCCACCTCCTAGGGGCCATCTGTATAACCCCATAGATCTTCATCCAACACAATGCAAAATTTTACAGAGCCCTTGTATCCCCTAGCAGGGCCTGATAAGGAGCTACACACAAGCATTGCCGAATGTGTCTACAGTTTGGCTTGAACCCTCACAGCATTTGACTGCACAAGGGAACATTTGGCCCTCTAAATGGTTTGGATCACAGCTCCCAGTGCACCTTACCATTGGCCTTAAGTGATGGTTGGCCTGATTTTAGATGGTGGCATTAACGGTCAGCATCCAAGATTTTCATAGAGTGATGAAATGTTACTTGGGTCTATAACTCCCAGAAATGTACAGACATTACCAGTATATCTTGCCCTCCAAGTGTTACAAATTGGCAGACATTAACAGTATATCTCCCCCTCCAAGTGTTACAAATAGTCCAAATTAATCCTCTGTCTTCCCAGATTGTTCAGCAGCTTTTAAAATGTCCCAATTTCTTTTTCTCTCCCCCCCATTTTCCTCTTTATCCTTGGTTTACTTTTGCTGCAGCTGCTGCAAACTGAGTAGTTTGCACTCAATTGACTTGAAAAGGAGAGGGAGAGAAGAGGAGGGGGCAAAATCTTGCCTTCCCATTAGTCTTAGGCAAAAGCAAACTGCTTCAGCCTCTCCTGGCATGTGTGTTCCTCCTTGTCAATAACTTTTGTCATTTGACCTCATTTTGATGTTGCTTGGGCACATGTGCCCTGATTTTCATCTGTTAAAAGTTGGAGGGTATGGCATATGGGTAGCAAATGTGGATCTCATTGTTGTGCCAGTTACATTGCTAGTGCTTGAACATTTTAAGGCTGCTGTGAAATGATGCAAATATGACATTAGAACCATGACTCAGATGCTGAAAGACCTTAAAAATAGATAAGGTTTAAGATCCAGCTGCTTACATAATCACACAAATCCACATTAATCCTTCCACAGTGCTACTCAGAACAGAGGACTTATCATACTGGCAGTGCTGTGGTCACTTACTGCTTAGCATAAGAGTAACTCTTCTCTGACTGAGATTTATAAAAGTCTGCCTGAAAAAATGAGTGAATATTTCTTTCCCCACATTGTGGGCTTGGAACAAAAATTACAAACACTAAAATGTGATTCCATTTGTAGAATAAATGCTAGGACATGCTTCTCTGGAACTCTTCCTTTCTTTTAGATATCCAATATTGTACGTTAAACAAATTGCCCTGGATGGAGCTTTCTGTCTGATTTATGCATATGCAAACAAGGAATATGGCCCTAGAAGAGGAATGTATCTTACACCTTTTAAAATATTACTAGCCTTAATGGCAGTAAAGATAAGCTTGAAATTACAAGAATATATAGCAAGTGACACTTGCAGAAAAACACTGCAGTGTTGAGAGATTCTGTTCAGGATGGCAACCAGGCCCTTTTCCAAGGTATTACATTACCATCTCCTTAGTCAACCATTCCCAGAGCCAGATAACACAGTTAGCCAATATTTTCTGACTACAAACTAAAGCAGTGATGGCGAACCTTTTATGGGCCGAGTGCCCAAACTAAAAGGCCTTCTGGCACCAGGTGCTACCTAATGCCAAGGACAGGACTTCCACCCTCCAGGGGTGGGACTTCTGCGGTGGGACTTCTCCCCCCCCCCCCCCCCTGTCCTCCCAGGCCTTCAGCTGCCTCTCCAGAAACAGCTGAAGGCCCAGGGTCAAAGGGGGAAGAAGAGGAACAAGCATGCGCCTCTTCCTCCTCCTTTCCCCAAGCTGTCCCCGGCCTTCATCTGCCTCCAGAAAGGCAGCTGAAGGCTGGAGAGGGGGAGGAGGAACAGGCACGTGCCTCCTCCTCCTTCCCCATGCTGTCTGGAGAGGCAGCTGAAGGCCTGGGATGGCCAGGAAGGAGGTGGAACAGGCAAGCACCTCTTCCTCCTCCTCCTAGCCCTCCGTGTGCTGGGGAAAATGGCTTCACGTGCCATCTGTGGCACACATGCCAAAGGTTCACCATCACAGAATTAGAGCATGGTCAGCCCTTGCTACACTGTGGGGTTCTAGTGGTGTGCCCTCTTAGCCTTTGTTCTTGTTGTTGCAGTGTGCTTTGAAGTCATTTCCAACTTATGGTGACCCTAATGCAAACGTATCATCAGGTTTTCTTGGCAGGAGTCGTTCAGTGAAGGTTTGCCATGGCTTTCCCCTGAGGCTAAGAGAGTGTGACTTGCCTAAGGTCACCCAGTGGGTTTCCATCACCAAACTGGGAATTGAATCCTGGTCTCCAGTCATAGTCCAATCACTATGCCATGCTGGCTCTCTTTGCCTTAGTAAGAAGCTGCAACAGATGTTCAGTTTTCTGTGGCTTCTAAACATCCTTCGTTCTCACTCATAGCCTTAGCACTCTGCAAATGCTAGGGTTCCTTCAAACTGGCTAACACCACCCTCTTGTGGAGTCATTTTGCTTACAGAAAAAGCATGAAAAACAAGGGAGATTTTGTACTGTGGCTCCTGATCCGTGTTCTAGCCAGGTACCCATACTTACTTTCAAGGCCTCTGTGTCCCTTCTTTTCTAGTCCCTCCCCTGCAACAGATGCTCAGCATTCTGTGGCTTCTAAACATCCTTGGTTCTCACTGCACTTTTTTGGGAGCAGAAATAACCATTGTTTTCCCATCTCTCCACCCAAGATCATTTTGTATGTTTTCGAGCCTTTGATGTGCTAGTGCTTTTCTTTTATTCCTCAGATGTTCGCTTTTTCCTCCATAGGCACTATGCATCCCCTCTCCAATGTGAATTGGAAAACATGCTCCAGTGGCCATTTTTCTAAGTCAGAACATTCCAACTTGGAAAAAATGGCTGCCGGAGTGCATTTTTGGATGCACATTGGAGCAGGGATCCAGTCTAAAGTTGGATTCCACTGCAAAAGCTGTGCGATAAAACACGGCTGCAGCACAAATTTGAATTAAATTTGGGACTGGTAAACAGCATTATTTAAGCCATGTGATAATCTCCCATGAGTTATTGCACAAGGTCTAGTGATCCTTGCAGGCATGAGTCCTCTTGGTCACTACTCAGACTGCTGCTAAGTTGCAGCTCCCAAGGTGACCAGGTGCAAAGGGAGAAGCGTTTTCCTGGCAAGGAAGGGCTTGGGGGCATATGGGGAACAGCCAGTGTGTGTGTAGGGATTTTCAGAGGCCACATGCTCTGGACTGGAGACTGGCATGGATGGGGAGAGATTTTAACTACAGGAGCCTCCCCAAGGCAAAGGATTCTTTCCAGATCTCAGATACTACTCTTTCTCCTTCTCCAGAGATGTGTTTTCCCCACACATCTTAAAGTGTCCCTCTGAAACACACAAGAGCATTGTTTTTTCTGCTCTTCTCTTGGCCTGTCTGACAAAAGAAATCAGAAACAGCAGTGCAACTCCAACCTTCCAGCAAAATCCTGGCAAAGCTTACAAAGCTTAAGCAGGGTCCCAAATCTGAATGCTCCTTTCTGCTGCCACTTCTACCTCACCACCATGTGCTCTAACGCAGGGGTAGGCAACCTTTCCCCTTTAAGGGCCGAGGGACTTCAGCTCCCAGAATCCCAGGAGCTATTGGCCAACATGAGACTATTGGCCAACATGGCTGAGGCTTCTGGGAGCTGAAGTCCCTCGGCCCTTAAAGGGGAAAGGTTGCCTACCCTTGCTCTAACGCCTCGCTGTAGTCTGTCCCAAAATGGTGCTGCTCCAACCCATAGACATGACCACCTGTCCCCAAACTTCGGGAGAATTTCCCACCCGCCACTGTTAGCAAAAGATGTGGCTAAGGGAGTGAGCTCATGTGGGGAGGTGAAGAACAGGAGATACCACAACACAAAGTGATCAGTGAGGCTGTGTGGTGGTTTTAAGGGACCCTGAAAAGAAATTTTGTGCAACCCTCATCCCCACCATGGTCCTAAAGTCTTTCTTGCACACCAATACCTTGACTGAAAGCCCCCCTGCTTCCCCCTGGATCTTTCTACCGCCCACAGTGGGGCATACCCCTCACTTTAGGAATCACTGCTGGATGTCGAATATCTGTGGACTCTGTCTGCAGCAAGTTCCTTTGCTTCAAAATTAATGAAACGAGGACTACTTTATTTGTGTAATAAGGAAGCAAAACAGTACACATTTTTAGATAAAATAAGGAACACTTCCGACTTATTCTAAAGAGCATCTTAAGGTACTTTGAAAGCATTTTGAAGGGAGTTTTTCAAGTTTTATTCTGTTCTCTATGAATTCTAAGGAATCAAAACAAAGCAAACAAGCAAGCAAGCAAGCAATGCCTTTACAGACTGCCAGAAATAATGCAGCTTGAGGCCACTTTAACTGTTCTGGTTCAGTGCTAGGGAATCATGGGAACTGTATTTTTTTTCTGGGACATTGAGCCTTCTCTGTCTGAGAGCCCTGATGCCACAATAAACTACAGTGATTTCTTAGCACTGAGCCAGGACAGTTAAAGTAGCCTCAAGCTGCATTATTTCTGGCAGCCTGTAAAGGCCCAATGTTAGTTTCAAAAATGGGATGTGGGTGAACAAACATGTTGATCGGTTGCAGCAAGTGCAACGAAGAGTCTTGTGGCTCTTTAAAGAATAACCAGTTTTATTTGGTATAAGCTTTTGTGGGCTGATTAATCTTTGAAAGCCTGGAAGCTGCTTTCTTATTTTTCAACCGTAATTTTCCCAGCCCTGGTTCCCCATCCCACCCCCAAGAAGAAATAAGCCGATTGCTACATTGATCTGACTCCATGCTGTCAAATATATTCATGCCAATCTTGGGACAGTCATTTTCACTGGTGATGATTCCATTATACAAAGGCTAGAACTAAATTGTGCCCATAATGTGCTTTAAGACAACATTATTTCATGTTTAGCTATTTTTTTTTACTTGGGTTAGTGCTAGGGAATCATGGAAATTGTTTTTTGTTTTTCTGAGACATTGATCCTTATCTGTCAGAGAGCTCTGGTACCACAATAAACTACAGTTCACATGATTCCCTAGCCCTAACCCTAACCCTAAAAGTGGACTCAATTTGCACTATTTCTGGCAGTCTGCAACCCCCCTTAGATTGGTAGCCTCTTCATATCCCAATGTTTGGGGATTTGTTAACCCTTGGTCATCTGGACTTGTCATAGCTTGGATCAGCCAGACTTCAGTATGCACAAAAGACCCAGGTTTGACTAGTTAACTGCTGTTCTTTCCAAACCTCATTGAGATCAAGTGTGTTTATAAGTGTGCTGGTGTCTCAAGATGAAGCAGTAATTTAAAAAAGTCCCTCATTATTTAGGAACTCACCTGTATCCTGATAAATACCAATGAGTTCAATACAATTGTCAATTCAATTCAGCACCTGTCTTGCTGAAAGCAAAGGTGTCTTTAAGAGGTAGTATTAGGACAACGCCGATTGCTTGCTGCTCAGCAGGTAAACACTTTGTGCCCATTATTTCTGTAACTAAGCTCTTTAGGATTAAATGCTATAGATATGCCTAGCTGTACAAGGATGGAAAGATATTCTTCCTTGTTGTTCTCTGAGTTTGTGGGAGTGCCAATATTCAATAAGCCTCTTATGAAGGGCACTCCTGGCTGTGCTCCTCCCCAGCAGCTAGATGCTTTGGCTGGAATCCTTTTGGTGCATTGTGCCAGTATAACTATGCCAGGATGGACAGAGGCAGCAGTAGGAAAAAGGCTGTGGGCATGGCAGTTATGGAGGAAAGAAGGCACTAGAGAAATAGGCTGCTGAAAGCTGACAGTTTTGTGTCTACTTTCCATTATCACACTACACTAGTGTAGAAAATCAGCCACTGCTAACACAGTACAACACAGGATTCTAGCCTGCCTGTGCATTCCTAATCCTACATACAAGGAGAAATATAGGGTTGTTGTCGATGATGATGATGATGATGATTAATCTTATATCCTGCCTATCTCCCAATATAGGGACTCAAGGCAGTGAACAGCTGAATTTTGAAATAATAATAATAATAATAATAATAATAATAATAATAATAATAATAAACATATTATTATTATTATTATTATTATTATTATTATTATTAATACCCCAACCCTCTGTTAAAAACAATCAGGGCAGCTTACAACAATTAAAAATACATCAAATTACAAGCTCCCCATTAAAAAACTATTAAACTAAACATCAGTAAAATCTACAAAAATGTTAAATGCAAGTATTTACCATTCATAATACTCTCCATAGACACACTCCTAAAGAGAGCTCAAAGATGAAGGCGACTGAGGGCCTAAGCAGACTGGTGGCCATGGGCCGCCCTGGGAAGGTGTGCCACAGGA
>JAIPUX010001232.1:6602405-6623607 GCA_020142125.1 Phrynosoma platyrhinos
GCCCCTAACCCCAGTGAATGTAGAGGACAGCTGTATTTACAAGTCCCACTTGTACTTTTTATTCCTTTTTTTAATCCAGATCTAACAAACATGACAGTTATCAAACAGTAATTAGAGACTGTGTGTATGTGCCTTCAAGTCACCTGTTGACTTCTGGAGACACCATGAATTTCATAAAGATTTCTTAGGCAAGGTGGTTTTGCCAATTCTTTCCTCTGACTAAAAGCACCTGGTATTCATTAGCAGTCTCCCATCCAGGTGCTAAACAAGACTGACCCTGCCAGGATCAGATGGGATTTTTGTACCTTCAGACTACTATCTCCAAAGTCTCTAGAAGTTGTTCCAGACAGAGCCTTCACTTTGACAGCAGAGGGAGCCCTCAATTCAGTTGATCAATTCTGTTTTCCATATTTGCTTTCCACTTGCTCTGCCCCTCCCTGCCTGGAAGCTAGAGCTGGGAATTAATAAGTTACAAGTGAAGTAGTTAAATGTAATTAGTTACTCATGCATGGGTAACAAGGGTGTAATTAATACATAGAGAGATCTTGCAGCACCTTTGAAACTAACTAAAGAAAGAAGTTGGCAGCATGAACTTTTGTAGACTTAAGTCTACTTCAGATTCATTTGGTGGAGTGGAAACCAGGAACAGACATATATATGCCCTTGGTATGTGAGAATGTCAATTCAAATTCAAAATCCTTTGTGTATCGAAATGAAGTGGCAAGTCCAGTTTTAACGATGGTCGTTAGTGAACAAAGGCATTGGGAACTAGCCTTTGTGTATGGAAATGATGAGATACGACCAGTTTGGCTTTGGAAACCAGCCGGTAGCTGGGGAGAATAGATGGGTGTAGGATGCCTCCCTGAGGATGTGGAAAGATAGTGTTGAAATGTGTGTAGTGAGCCAGGAAGCCATTATCTTGTTCAGTCCATTGCTGAGGGACAGTAGTTTGTGAATTAACTCCAGTTCTGCTGTTTCTCTTTCCAATCTACCTTTGTAGTTCTTTTGTTCAAGGACTGCTGTTCTGAGGCCTGAGATGGAATGCGCAGGGAAATTGAAATGTTCAGCCACTAGTTTTTGTGTTTTCCCATTCCTAATGTCTGATTTATGTCCATTTATCCTCTGGTGTAGGGACTGGCCTGTTTGCCCAATGTAGAGTTCTGATGGACATTGATGACATAGTATGGCATAAATCACATTGGAGGATGAGCATGTGAAGGTCCCCCTAATAGTCTAGATCAGGGGTAGGCAACCTTTCCCCTTTAAGGGCCGAGGGACTTCAGCTCCCAGAATCCCAGGAGCTATTGGCCAACATGGGACTATTGGCCAACATGGCGGAGGCTTCTGGGAGCTGAAGTCCCTCGGCCCTTAAAGGGGAAAGGTTGCCTACCCCTGGTCTAGATGATGCCATTACGTCTTGAGTTGACATTTCCTAGATAAATGTGTAGGCAGAGTTGGCATCTTGGTGTGTGGCAAGGCTTAATACCTGTTTCCCCATATGTGTCATGTGTCTTCTGACCCCATCCCCATGGGGGCATCCTATACCCATCTATTCTCCCTACCAAAAGGCTAGTTTCCAAGGCCAAACTCGTCTTGCCACTTCATTTCCATACACAAAGGCTAATTCCCAATGCCTTTGTTCACTAACGACCATTGTTAAAACTAGACTTGCCACTTCATTTCCATACACAAAGGATTTTGAATTTGACATTGCTTTAACTGCCACGGCTCAATGCTATGGAATTCTGGGAATGGTAGTTTGTTGTGGCACCAGAGCTAACATTTCCAGAATTCCATAGCACTGAGCCGTGACAGTTAAAGTGATGCTAAACTGGATTATTTCTGCAGTGTGGATGCAACCCTTTGGCACGGTTATTGTACCTAGTCCAACCAAGATGTCCAATACTGCATCTACACTATTTTGTTGCTAACAGTAATAAGTTCAGCTACATACTCTTGACTTTTGCCTCTTGTGGCTGATTAAAACTAACTGAAGTGGTATGTGCAGGTGGATCCCGGGGGCGGGGGATGCTTCTATCTGTGAAGGAACAGTGCTTGCTACTCTCAAAGAAGCAGTGGTGTGACAATGAAATATGGTTTTCCATTTGAGAATATAAAAGTCCCCTTTCAAACATCAAACCACTCTCTCTTTCTGTGGTGCGAAACTCAAAGGGCCTTTTGTTGGAAGAGAGTAGTGAATTCTGTAGGTGGTCTCTGTATTGTCAGGGCTGGTGATGAATTTAAGCAGTGAGCATTTTTTCATAGTGACCCTGCTTTGAAAGCCTGCTCACTGCATTTTATTCAGACCTCCAGTCTTCTCTTGAGGACTGCACTGAGGAAGAAATCCTTTCTTCCTATTTGCAATTTGGGCTTTGCACAGCATGAATTGACTGGCTCTTTGGTCTGGCACAAGTCTGCTTGCCTCCCACTCTCTGGAACCATTTTTTCCCACTTTGAAGAAATGAATTGAAGAAATTCATTTTGAAGAAATGACACACAATTGTGAATTGTGCTTAAAAGTAAGTAGATGGATGCAGACGTTTAATTTAATAAACAAACATGCTGTAGATTAACCATCTTTTTAAAAGGCAGCAGCCTTGCCTGAAACATAGTGGTCAGGGGCAGACAATCAACTAAATTAGTATTTGATCTGCTGGTCACTATTTCTGTCAATGGCATTCCAAATGCTAACATTTTATTAGTTAGTATGCAAAGGGATCTTGTAGCACCTTTGAGACTAATGGAAAGAAAGAGGTTGGTAGCATAAGCTTTTATAGACTTGAGTCTACTTCCTCAGATGTATGCAGGAAGTAGGCTCAAGTCTAGGAAAGCTCATGCTACCAACTTCTTTCTTTCCATTAGTCTCAAAAGTGCTACAAGATCCCTTTGCATACTGCTTTTCCAGACTAACATGGCTATGTCTTTGAAGTTTATTAGTTAGTACTTCTACTTAATATTAGAAATTTCAGAAAGTAAGGAACAGAAACACATCCACCCCTGTCTTCGGTCTTTAAGCAGCAGCTTAAACTATCTTAAGGTTGAGTTGTTGGGAGGGGGAGATTTCCGTAATGTCAGACACAAGGAGAATACCAAGAGAATGCCTGCAAATACATATGATACTTCTACTCAGGGGTAGAGGAAATACATAGCAGTAACTGGTGAGAGAAAGGCAAGACTGTTCTAAGTGCAGAGTGATGGCTTAAATCCATGTGGGAACAATTGTCAGTGTGCAAATATTTGTGTTCCACTACGCTGGCAGTCAGCGTTTCCTGGTTATATTTGTGTGGTTTTGGTTCACACTGCCTACAGCTTATTAGCTTTTAACACTCCTGTCTTTATTACTCTCTCCTGTGTGATGCACCTGCTGAATTATGCCAGGGTCACTCTGCTACTCTTGTAGGCAATATTTAATCTCACATCCCATAGGCACCAATGAATGCTATATCATTGTGCACTCATATAGTAATGAAATGGGACTGACCCCCAGACCAAGCTAGATGCTATGGTAAATACAGCTAAAAATATGTACTACAGGTTTCATTCTCTTCTCGTGCTCCATGATGTCTAGTAAAGCCTACTCTAGGTTATGAGATCATAGTTTCCTGCATTTCTCAGACTGCATTCAACATTACTGGTTGCAGAGGGAAAGAAAACCTAACTGAAGTCATCATGGTTTGAGCTACATTCTACTAGATATTTGCAAAGGTGAGCTGGGGAGGACTAGATATATGCTGGCCAGTTTCAGTGACTGACACTAGTTCATCTAGGCAGTATTTTGTTTTTCATATCAATAAAAATTTCAGCAATACAACAACTACAACAACAATAAATGTTTATTTCTTACCTCCCTCTCCCCAAGGCTTGAGACAAGATACAACACAAAGATATATGCACAACCTTTGCACTTCCAGTACTTTAAACAAAAACAGCAAGAAAGAGGATTTTAAAATGAGTTTAAGAGTTTTTATTATTAATCATTGCAGCATCTGCAAGAGGGACAAAAAGATTCTTTTTTGTTTTGTTTTATGGGTATGGAAACTTGCTGAAAGAGAGAGGCACAAAGCTGCTGACCAAGGCCTTTTGAACAAGTGGGAGTCAGGCTCAGAGGTTGCCAAAGATGAGGTATCAGTGGTATTTTCAGTTGTAGTTGGTGACTTCCAGTTCTGTGGAGCAGTGAATTCACTCCTGGATTTAGTCTGAAGGAGCTTTCCAATGTACTGAACCTATCTGGGGAAGAAGATTCAAGCCCCAAGGACAGTTCCTTTTAAACTCAGACTAAACCCCAGTGTGGATGCACTGCACCACTAACATGGAAACCACTAGCCGCCACAGATTGTTTGTGGGATAATCTAAGTCTATAGTGCTGCAAGGGCTGGGCTGAGATGCCTGGGCACTTTGGGTCTGTCAATAACACCAGATGATGGAGTTGCTGGGTGGCCAGCAGATTGGCAAGCCCAAACAAGCCCTCTTGGTATTCCTTTCAAAAACTCCTGTGCCAGGCACATACAACTATATTGCAACCGCTTTTTCCTCTCTTGCTTCTTTTGTGAATTCTAAACCTAGATGCTAAATACAGTTCTTCCACTCATCAACATACACTAGATATCCTTAATTCATTGCCTTGGTCCTCTTGCTTTCGCTTTTAGGGTTCATGACTGTTGACTGGCTTTTCTTAGCATTGTTGCAGCATCTGCTCCACAATAGTTGCACAGCTTGTGTTGTTCCTGAGCATGTGTCTTAATACAGTGATAGGACAGGAACCTTTTCTACTTGGTGCTGTAGCAAAGAGCTACCCTTGCCTGTCATACAGGAATACCCAATAGTAAAGTCAGCCCTGAAAGCAAATTTCAGAAAGACATGGCGTATTATTTTCCAATGCTTAAAGGTCAGAACTACAACAAAACAAAAGTAGTGTTCACCATCCACAAAGATAACTCAGGGACTGAGAGTCCTGGCCATCTCTGAGGTACATTCTGCATGAAACTTATTAGGAATTTTTCAGAATGGGTCATATCTATTGTCCCTTTGATGCTGATACAATAGCAAACTTTCAGGAGGCACAGAATTCTTCCTCAAAAAAAGTGAAGTCTCTCTTTTATTTTACAATTGTCAGCCCAAGATTAAACTTATTTGCAAATCTGATTGCTTATTTCTTCTTCTTTGTGTACTTTGTATCATAATAACAACATGCAAACAATGAACAATAATGAGGTAATAATGTGCAAGAAGAATACTTGCTGAAGGCTGATGTCATTTTGTTTATATAATATCTATTCAGAGTCACACAGTACAGGGCTAATTTGTGGGAACCCAGGAGTAATAAGGGGCAAGAGTTGGCTGAATTCACAAAAGCATAAGACAAATACATGGAGAAAAGAATGCCAGCTGAAACTGGAGGGAGTGTCAGTAGTGGCTGCTGCATGACTCCAGTGACACTGGAGCTACAAGCCACCCCTGGGGCAACTCTATAAAATGCTTTTGGATGAGGTTCCACCATACCTTAAACTCCTGAAGAATTACTGTGGAAGCCTGTTCCGGTATTCCATACCACCGAGGCTTGCAGAAATAGGGTCTTTCTTTGAGGCAAGGCATATACAAGGGTGGGATCTTATCCCGAACAGAGCATTTTTGCAGTTCTCCTGGGGTGTCAGATGCAAACAACTCTTAGGAGCTGGACTCACACCATTTAAATTATCTGACTAACTACAGGTCCACCATCAAAGCAATCAAAAAGACCTGAGAGGTGTAACTTTTCCTGGTCTCAGTCTCTGGGTTATCCGTGTCATCAGTCTCATCATTCAGAAGGTTTTAACTGGATGGAGCTCAGAGGGCAATGTGTTCCATTCCTTTCCTCTATATGCTCATTTGGGACACATGCAAACAAACTTGGGGATCATATTTCTCCTTGTAAACATTCCTTGCTCACTCCTACTTTTTGGTGCCATGGTTTAAGGCTTGTATCTTACACTTCCCCCTTTTAGAACCAACTGTTTACTCAGGAAGAACCAGACTGACTTCACTCAGAGAGAATATCTACCCTTCGCAAAGCGCCTATCAGTTCAGAGCCAGGTTACATCCATGGCAGGACCTTGTGTCCTGAGGAGTAAGGTGCTCTCCTCTGAGACCAGAGCAGAGCTCAGAAATAGCCAGTTGCATATTACATGTTGCTTGCAAGTTAGTTCCATTTTCCCCATAATAAGGATATAAAATCACATTGCTATTACAATTCAATAAGTTATAATAATAGCTATGACTATTTTGTTGCTTTTAAAGTTACAGAAATATGGGCTCACTAAATAGTGGGAAAGGAATAACATGCAGCTGAACTGCTGACTTGTGGTGTGCTTCATCCTACTACCTTCTGCTCTGTTATGGGTACTGAGTTAGAGTGTGCTTTGCTCAACAGATCAGTGGCTTCCAGCATAGAAAGGTATCATGTAACACCTTTGAGACTAACTAAAAAGAAGTTTATAACATAAACTACAATCTGATAAAACAGATGGAGTCTACAAAAGTTTGTACTACAAATTTCTTTCAGTTCATATCAGAGGTGCCAACGATTCCTTTGTATACCGATAGATTAGCATGGCTCTGTCTTTGAGCTGTAGCACAGAGATTTTAGTAAACTAAGAGGCTTATCACATAGCTAAAATAAAGCATTTTACCTGACTCAAATTTAATTTTAAATCTGGCTGCATCCGGACCCTATCACAAAGATTTTGTCACCGAAATCACCACCTGAATACAGCCTGGGTCCATCCCCGCTCCCAGGTGCCTCTTTTCGAGACGGGAGTTTTCTGGCTTGAAAAATGGCCACTGGAGCACTCCTGGAAGCAGGGATGGACCTGGGCTGCATTTGGGTGGCAATTTTGGTGGCAAAATCTTTTGTGATAGGATCTGGATGCAGCCCAATTTAAAATTAAATTTGATTCAGGTAAAACATTTTATTAGCATGCGATAAAGTCCTAACTCAACAACCCTTTTAATTATATTTGAGAAATGTGGGAAGTGAGACTACTTTTTTAAAACTGATGTTACAATGATAAATAAATATTCAAACTACAATAAAACACGACTAATTACTTTTTAAAAGTAACTTTCTAAGCTATGGTCCAGACAGATTTTTGACACTTTTACTGGACAAGTAGAAGAACCCCTATGATCTTTTTGATTTGGCCGCTAGAGATCCTGGGATTAGGCATGATCTTTTCCATCTTAATCCCAGTTGGTACTATCATACTTTTATATTAAAGATAAGTGCCATTGTCAAAGCTCTTCTTCTAAATCTGTTTTTTAGCCAGATCATTTTGGGCTCTAGGCTCCCTCCCTAAACAGCTTGAGCCTCCACTGAATCTCCCCAACAATGCAAGGACTGAATCACCCAGAGAGCAGCAACACTGGGTTAAAATAGTTTTATCTTTGACTGTGGGGGGTTGCAGACTGCCAGAAATAGTGCAAATTGAGTCCACTTTTAGGGTTAGGGTTAGGGTTAGGGAATCATGGGAACTGTATTTTATTGTGGCACCAGAGCTCTCTGACAGAGAAGGCTCAGTGTCTCAGAAAAAAAACAATTCCCATGATTCCCTAGCACTAACCCTAACCCTAAAAGTGGACTCAATTTGCACTATTTCTGGCAGTCTGCAACCCCCCTAAGTTACAGGTCTGAAGCTAAAGCTCCATTTTTGAGAAAACTATATTTGCCTTTTTGTTAGGGAAGAGTGGCATGTGTCCTCTCAAAATATTTAACTTTTGGTAGTCCATCTAGAAGCATCCAGCATCCAGCTCCACAGCACCCTGACACAAGTAACTATAGCACTCCCTTATTTTAACTCTCTTATACCTACTTCCCTCTCTACAGTCCACTATATAACTGGCAACCAAGATGCATCTTGGTGCAGAGGCCTCGAATCCCTGGCTCTATTATCTCCCCAGCACCACCTCCCCTCTTTAGTCTTATCTCCCACTTGCTATATCTTTACTAGCCATACATAACGTCTATATGCTATCTCATGTGCTAATAGAGTGAGTATACTAATCAAGTACAGCTTTGGTCTACTTGTTTATGACAGTTTGTGACCCTACAACATATATAATTAAACCTTTGAATAATGGGTATGTGTAAGCTATTTCTCCCAAGCCAAAGTCAGTTCTTCAAACACGACAGGAGGCTTATAACAGAAACTGATATAATGGGAGAAAAGGAAAAATAACAAATAATGGTGGAAAATACTATAAATCCCTAAGTACCACAAAATACTCAAAGTATAACATATTTTACTTTATGTATACGTATTTGTAAGGACTGAATATGATCAGTCCATACAACAACAATGGAACAATGGAACATTTTCAGTAAAGTCAGTTCTTCCCCATTTGGATAAAGACTATTGTGCAAAAATCCCCTTACGTACTGCCTGCTACACTTTCTTCAGGTCCTCCTTTTAGTTTGATGTCCCTTTGCATTTGCACTCATCCTGGTAAAAGGGGGACACATGAATGAGGAAGTCTTGTAACAATAGTGGGTGCAAGATCATTTAAAACCAATAGAAACCAGAAAAACTAGAAGCCAGGATAAAGTGTCATTCATTCTTCCTTTGTTTGGCTTGTATTTTATACTGTCATGGCCATGTCTTATTAACAAACTGGAGAGCGCCATTCGCTGGGGGCTGGACAAAGTGTTATCCTGCAGTTCTTGCTGCCTTTTGACCATACATGATGGAGCAAGCCTCTCTGTATAAACAGTTGCAGGAACTTTCTCTCAAGACTGCTCTGGAGCCAACTCTTCCTTTTAATGTCAAACAGGATGTGTATTTGCTAATTAATTAATGTATTTATTCTACTTAGGCTAACAACCTACTGCCAAGTTTCACTGCGGACTCTTAATATGCCATCTCATGTCACTTTCATCTGTAGCTTTTGGCTGGAGCATTTGTTTTTCTCAACAATGGATACATGTAAATGGAGTTGCTTTACCAAGACTAGGGCTAAGTAGGTTTCTCTCAGCTCAGCTTTAATCTTATAAAAGCACAGCTATTGATTGCTCAGCAAAAGTGGATTCCTGGACTGGGATGAGAGGAAAGAGAGATAGCAAATACAGGCGCGCCTCCAATTTTTATTTTGGTCTTAAAGTTTTTATTCCTCTGTGTTTTCTACATGGGATTGTATTGTCAACCAGGCTTTAATGGAGAATGGAGACAGATATTCTGTTGCCACCAAGTGTGGCTTCACAGTGAGACAGCCACCTCAGGCAATGCATTTTGGGGGCTATAGCAAGGACCAAAAGAGACTGGCAGATCTAGCTTATGAGACACATTCCACTGGAAATTCTTTTTGTGAGAGCTATGCAGGACAATGATCTTTCAAGTCTTTCAAAACAATAATTCAAATCATGTCCAGCAGACTCCTCAAAATCAGCAATGAAGTCCATAAGGGCCTAATCCATAGAATCATAGAGTGGAAAGAGACCACAAGGCCCATCCAGTCCAACCCCCTGTCATGCAGGAACTCCCAATTAACTCCTAGATCTCAAGAACTCAGTAAATGGCATCCAGGTTTCAATATACATACCCTCTTTTTAACCTCCTATAGACCTGCTACTTTTATTCAGTTTTTCATTCAATATAGGTCCCATATACATTCAATATAGGTCCCATACCACATAAACATGTGTATTTTCTCTTCAGACATCCAATGGTTAGCTACCATTAGCCTTCCTAGAAACAGCTACAGAAAAACAAGGTTTTTGAGGGGGTGTTGAAAGGTTCTTGGCCTGACAAAAAGGAAATGACTAGAGGCATGAGACTTTTTAAGGGGGGAGGGAAATATATTGTTTTAAGTTGTATGCTTTTAATGCTGTAAACTGCCCGGATTGGTTCGCCAAAGGGCAGTATAAAAATAAAATTTATTATTATTATTATTTATTACATGTTATTCCATACATTCACCCTGACTTCAATGCACTTCACACATTGTTTCACAAGTTTCTTTAATGCTCCCACAATTTTGATGTCTGGTCACTGACACTACTCTGCTGCTGCTCTGAATCATTTGGAAATTTCCAATTCAAATTCTTTTTAAGGTTTGGAAACAGGAAACAGTCAGATGAAGCAAGATTTGCTTAGTAGGGTAGATGGTCTATGCCAGGGGTAGGCAACCTTTCCCCTTTAAGGGCCGAGGGACTTCAGCTCCCAAAAGCCTCAGCCATGTTGGCCAATAGTCCCATGTTGGCCAATGGCTCATGGGATTCTGGGAGCTGAAGTCCCTCTGCCCTAAAAGGGGAAAGGTTGCCTACCCCTGGTCTATGCAGTTAAACCCTAAATTCTTCAAAACAGCCATCATCTTGCCAGCCCTGTGGACAGATACTGGAAAAAGAGAACATCCTTCTGCAGCTTCTGCAGCCATCACGCCAAAGATTATTGTTTGATCTCCACATCACAGGGATGTAATCATGTTTCATCAGCAGTGATGAACTGTTCCAAAAATTTGTCACTAGATCGCTCAAAATCAACTTGGAGCTATCCCCTCAATTTCATTTCTGGTCAGCATTCAAACATTTTGGTATCCCCTTGGCTGACAGCTTTTGCATAACCAACTGTTCATGAATTATAAACCAAATGCATTCCTGGGACATCTTGAAAGTCTCAGCAATTGTTTTAGCTGACATTTGTCTATCTGCCAACCTCAGGTCATGGACACACACAACAATTTCAGGTATTGATGCTGTTGAAGACCTCCCAGACTTTGCTGCATCTTTAGTCTCAAAATCTCCACACTGAAAGTTGGCACACCATTTCTTCACAGTTGAGTAATAATAGTGACAAACTTATGTTCAGATTTTGGTAAGTGGGTCAGGCTGAGAACTTTTCAGCACTCCCTTGTATATGCTTAAGATTTTTTTCTTTCTTTTCACAAGAAGGGACAATAGCAAATAATCATTCACAAAGCCTGCATGAGAGAAATTAGATGATTGGAGATTAGATACTAGCTCACTTATGATGATTTACAATGTTCCCTTAATATAACCAAATAAGTCCATGAAGTATTACTGAAAAGATTAAGATCCTGATTTGCAATCTAGCCAAATAGAAATATTTGGACTGAAGCTAGTTTGTCATTATTACAAATGTAGATAGTAGCAGAACTAACTGTTGGACAGAGTGACAGTGTTTCTCTGCAAAAAAAGACACAGTATATGTTGGACTTAAATGAGAGACTGGAAAAGTTTTTTTGTTTGGACTTCCAAAATACCCAACTGCTGTAGCTCTGGCTTGGACATAAGTTACCATATGCACAGACCTTGAAGAACCTGAAAAGATAAGAATTGTAATGCCTAATTTTTCATGTAATGTGGCCAGCTGCTGGGGACAGGCCATTACCATACCACACTATCATTCTTCCTTCACATTTGCTTCCTTTTCACCATTCTTTGAACTCAGTAAAGAGTTTACAGTCAAGATCAGTGTGTCAGATTTCTTTAAAAAATAATTATTAAATTGAGGTAAATGTTTGAGCAAGATAAATTAGGATTTTAGGATACCGTACTTATATTTCCTTTCATCACTTGGGGAGAGAGAGAGATGTTCTTACACTGGAAATGAATAAGCATCTGCTTGGCTTCTAGAACTATGGCAGAAATCCTGCATCCTCAGAAGCAAGGACTGCAATGGAGCTCCATTTCCATAATTATCTGTGACAGTGCCACCCCCAAAACCTTATTTTTCAGCCAGACAGCACTCGAAATGAAGGGTTTCTAAGGTACTGCAGATCAGGGTGTTGGGAAAAGATGTTTGCAGATATCTCCTGGATGCAGAACATGTTGAGAACAGGCAGGCAGAGAGACACCCTGCTGCAACTGCCTCTTTCCACATATCCTATGACAAGGAGAGTGCTACAGATGTCATTTTCCAGTGCCCAGATATGCAACACCTTAGAAACCTTTTGGTTGGGCACTGCCAGGCTGAAAAGGTAGGTTTGGAGGATCATGTCTGGTCATTAATGATTGTTTAAAAAACAGATGATAAGTAGACCACTTGGAGAGTGGAATGCCCACATCATCCATCACTGCCCCAAAATAACAATAACGTAAAAACACTTCGTAGCCAGTGCTCCATTGATATAGCTGAATATTTATATAGGTGTTATTCTCCTCCATATATGTTCCAGTTTATAAAGTCCTATACTTTGAATTTAATTAATGACTTAATGACATACATAAAACTCTGTATGAATTTAGAGTGCTCATAACTCTCCTGTGACTGATACCAAGCTTTACTAAGAAATTTCTGCACAGCTTATGGAGTTTCTCCTCAAAACTGAGCATGATAACTTCCTTCTGGTCTATATACATGTACACACATGTGTTCTGGGCCTATCCAAACAATATTCAGAAAACGTCTGAGGCTAAGGCAACATATTTGGTCTGAAGATCCCTTCCTCAGATGAGCAAGTTGAGTGCCTTCTTATCTAGGTCATCTCCTAGACTGTTGGAGCAGAAAGAACTGGAGCATGGAAACTTGCGTTGGGGAAGAAAGATGGATTGTTATGATAGCACAGATGGCCTTGTGTTGAACTTCATGTACTTGTAGGCTGTCTGTTCTTTTCCTTTGTGGTCTCTGCGCAGGGAGACTGAGAAGCTGACATACCTGATGGATGTAGGTGAAGTCAATGCATTGAGGACCAGTCTCCCAAAGGCGGTATACAAACAGGTGCTGATATTGAAAGCATTGTGTTTGGAAAGTGAAGGCTGAGATTGGATAGCTATTTTAGGAATTTAGAGGGTAGAAGCAGCTAAGAATTAGTCAAAGGAGCTGCATCAGTGGTGATTTGGAGGCTCCATGCATTTCTTCCATGTGGTGCAATGAAAAGCATAAATTTGGTTGGTTTGAACAGCTTGGAGGTTAGCATACTGGACTATTTTTTAGAAAATGGGTTTCTGCTTGGAGAAGGGTAATGCAATGTGAATAATGCATGGGTCTAATTTCTAAAACATTACGTTCATGTGTCTAATGTATCTTGGATGTGTGTCTCTGTGTATGTACAAAAATGGATTTAGAAATATCTCCCATTATTACTGATTCTAGCTGGGAAGGGATTGATAAAAGCATTAACACAGTTATTTTCAGTTCTAAAACAGTATTCTCAACTGTCTACAACATCTTATTTTTTGTGGCAACAACTTTCTAGTATTCTTCATACTGCTTTTCCACTCATCTCTCTCAAAAGCTCTTATGTACTGTTACTCTGGTTTACTGAATTATAATCAACTCTTATCCTCATCCGTAGTACAGCAACAAAGAAGCAAACTCATTTCAGCCACTGGAGCTTCTATGCTTTCCTTTTGTTTAGCTCACTCTAAGAGGCACATTCTTTTGCCAGCCTAGTTCTGCATGCATGCTGAAAACTATGGGCTTTCTCCAGATTTTATATTGGGGAGACAGTAGCCAAAGGAATCTTACAAATCCTCTTTCATAAGTTCCCTTTACTGCCTAATGCTCCCTTTGGTCTTCACATCACCATTTAATCCAGGCACCTTTCCAATCCTATCTCTAATTCTCCCTGCAGGAAAACTCTGCTGCATCAGCCAGAATACACAGGCTGAGTTCTCACTAAAGTGGTTAAGCTTTTTCTAGGCTATGCCATTTCTGAGAGCATATAGAAGCTCACATGACCGAGTGCTCCTTCATTTTAAAAAAAAAAGTTTTTTAAAAATCTGTCCCTGCCAGTAGAAAAGGTGATGGTGGTTCTGCCTTAGGGCCTTTGCAGACTGCCAGAAATAGTGCAAATTGAGTCCACTTTAAGGGTTAGGGTTAGTGCTAGGGAATCATGGGAATTGTTTTTTTTCTGAGACATTGAGCCTTCTCTGTCAGAGAGCTCTGATGCTACAATAAAATACAGTTCCCATGGTTCCCTAATCCTAATCCTAACCCTAACCCTAACCCTTAAAGTGGACTCAATTTGCACTATTTCTAGCAGTCTGCAAAGGCCCTTAGTCTATTTTTTAAAAAACCAAGTTATTAGCAATATGACATTGTGACCTAATATAACCATTTTTTTCACACTAAACAAGATGCTCCCCAGGACTTACATATTATTTCCCCTCAAAATCAAGATTTTCAATACCCATATGAAATTTTTGATATGCTAATTTATGTATGGAAGTAATTACTTTCATATGGAAGACTATTTCATTACATCAGCAGCACCTACCTGTAGTGCAGCCTGGTCAAATTACATCAGCAGCACCTACCTGTAGTGCAGCCTGGTCAAATAGTGCAGCCTGGTCAAAGCTTTAATATAGTCAGTAAAAAATTAGGCCTGATATGCCTCCCCATTTAACACAGTATCCTGTTACTCACATTTCCCTTCCTTCTTCTTATACATTGCCCTTCCGGACATTGTCTTTGGAAAATTTTGTCTGCTTTGTTTGCCACAACATCTGCACTTTAGTGTAATCAAATATTGCATATTGCATTTTGCAGTACATATTGCATTTTGCTGTTAATACAGATGCCTCTGTGTATGTGCATGTGTGCATATGTGCGTGTGCCTTAAAGTCACCTGTCAACTTACGGCAATCCCATGAATTTCATAGGGTTTTCTTAGATAAGGAATACCCAGAGGTAGTTTTGCCAGTTCCTTCCTCTGAAATACAGTCTATAGTGCCTAGTATTCATTAGCGATCTCCCATACAATAGTAACCAGGGATGACCCTGCTTAGCTTCTGAGATCAGATGGGATCTAGTCGCCTTAGGGTACTTATGCATAGCAGATGCCTATGGATTAATTTATCTGTTGCTGCAGTGATGGCAGCTTTTCCCATGGCTTCTTTCCATACTTCAGTCTGGTCATATTTGGTATGATTCACACAATAACAAATTAGATTATTAAAATATATAAATATAATCATCCCACTTCATATCTTAGACAGAGGATTATATTATTGAGAGCACCCCCCTAAGAAAATCCCTTGTACCTATAAATTGCCACATAAGTATTGGAGGCTCTTGAGGTTTCCTTTGCACAAAACATAATGGTTTATCAAAGATGTCACTGTCAGAAATGGTTAAAAGTAAGAGTTCAGTCTCAGATGCAAGACTGACCTAGACTTTACTATAAGCATTTTAGAAAATAATAAAGCAGAAGTCAATGTAGAAAGGACTGCAAGATGAGTACACAGGAACAAGGAGCATTACTGTGTTGGAGATAATATCAGTATAGTGCTGTCAATAGACAAGAAAAACATGGAGACATATACCCAGATCAGTTTATAATTTTAAATAAAGGACTGCTGACAAATCAACATGACATCTAGCTCATCACTTACATATATCACACAGATGGAATTTAGACACATATATGGTTTCTCAATTCCCTGAGCCGCAAAGATAATAAAGCTCCAGAGGAAAACACAAAATCTCCTCTCTAACAGGTCAGAAACTAAAATATTAATATAGATGGTATTTTTTAAATCTTTGGTTCTTTTGGAATTCAGCTTCCACAATTCCTGAACATTGGCCATATGGCTTCAGGGCACTGAAGTCCAAATCATCTGTAGTACTAAGTGTTGTCAATCATTGATATAGGCCACTGGAAGTATTATAGGCCACTGGAAGTAAGATCCACTGTTGGATATGAGACTACCCATTGCCATTGAAGGGGATTGAGCTTTATTGGGTATTTATGAATAAAACTATGTTCTTGCAATTTTAAACATACAGTATGTCATTCCTTAAAAAGATCAGGGAGAAGAGCCAGTGTGGTGTACCAGGTTGAATGTCGGACTCAGGCTATATGAGACGAGGCTCTCAATCCCTACTCAGCCATGGAAGCTTACTGTGTGACCATGGGCAAGTCACACTCTCTCACCCTCAGACAAAGGAATGGCATCTTCCCACAAACAAATCTTGCCAAAAAAACTTAATAAAGTTAGAAAGAACATTAAGGCATACCAGCACAGCAATAACTGATGATCTAGCAGGGATTGGCATACCTTTTTTTTTGGGGGGGGGGGTGGTTTCGCTGTCCCCCAGATCATCGGCGGGCTGAAGGGAAAAAAATGGCACTGGAGGTGTGCATGCGTGCACGTGCGCGCATGCATACACATGCATGCACACTACTCCTGGCATCATATGCATGCATGCACGAGTGCGGGGTGCCATTTTGCGTTCCAAAATGGTGCCCGTGCTCGCGCACGCATGCGCACTACTCCCGGCGTCGTGCGCATGCATGAGCGAGTGCGGGGTGCCATTTTGTGTTCCAAAATCGCACCCGCGCTCACGTGCACGATTCTGGGAGTAGTGTGCATGTGTGCACGAGCGTGGGTGCCATTTTGGAACACAAAATGGCGCCCCGCGTCACGTGCGCACGGCAGCGGCAGGACCAGCCATGGGCTGGTTGAAAGGCCTCGAGGGGCCAGGTTCAGCCCCCAGGCTGTAGTTTGCCGACCCCTAATCTAGGGGGTCAGTCAGTTTTAATACCAATTTAATGCTCTTGATTAAATGTTCTCTCCACTTATGATTATTTATATTGTTAATCTTTAAAAACTATCAGGTGCCAATCTAACATTTGAATATTAGATCTTTAAAGTGTCACAGTTCGCAACACATTAGTCATAAATCATCTGAGAAGTTTCCCAATTTAAAGATTCTTAAGAAATTATAATTGCTTTTTTCCTAACGCTTTTCTTCTGTTGCAAGCACTTTCAATGCCAGAGTTTAATTATCACAAGCACAAAAGTGTATATGATCAGCTACTACAGTTTTGGAGACAGGGTTTCTTTATTAGTATAGAGCTTGAAAATTATGTTGATTAAAAAATCAAGGTAGATTGTCTGGTTGTGAAATTTGAACTTATATTCAAGGAAGGAGACTGCAGTGGTCCTCCTTTAGCCGTTGGTGAAAATCCATCTGTCTAAACCAGGGACTGGCAACCTACGGCCCGGGGGCCGGTTAAGGCCCTGGGCCTCGGACTTACTGGCCCAGGCCGAAAGTTGCCACCATTGCCTCTGCCGCACGCTGCCACCGGGGTGCATTTTCGGCCGTGCTCGCTGCAGTCGCCATTTTGGAAGTCAAAATGGTGGCCGCGACATGTTTGCACATGCGCAGTGCTCTTGCGCATGCGCAAACGCATCATGGCCGCGATTTGGACTACCCAAATGGCGGCCGCGACATGCGCCGTGGCGGCTGCAGCCACGAGCGCTACGGCGACGGCCATGGTAGCGGCCGCGGCAGCAGCGTGTGCTGGGGGGGCACGCGCGCCGCCATTCCCCCTCCCCCTCGGCCCATCCGAGACCTGGGCTACGGGAGACCGGCCCAGGTCTCAAAAAGGTTGCCTGTCCCTGGTCTAAACTAAACTTATGAGACTCTTGGGTTATCCTTTTAGTTTATTCCTGAATTAATGAGCCAAACCATGCAGACAATAATAAAAAATAGCCTCTTACTGGACTGGTGTATATATTACTGAGATGATATATGACAAGTGTTTCCAACTCCTTAAATACAATTATAAGTGATAATTTATTTAGATTTATTTGTTTTATTTATATCCCAATTTTTCTTCTGAAAGGGATTCAAAGCAGCTTACAACAGAAAGTAAAACAGAGCAGTTAGAACAGTATGAAGTACAAAAGGTTAAAAAGCATTAAATAGTACATTCAATTAAAACACTATTTTTGAAACATTAAAATTTAAAACACTTAAAATACACAATGCATCTTAAAACAGTACACCTGATTACTTATCACTCCACCCTGATCAGAGACTGAAGACCTGTTTTAAGAGAAGGTTTTTGCTTGCAGAGAAAAGACACTAGAATGGGAATAGCCTTGAGCAAGAGCTCCAAAGTTTAGGAGCCACCACCTATGACTATCTCATAATAAATATTATAGAGCTGCAAACAGCTTACATTTGCTCCCTTTGCCTAAGAAGGCTCATATAATTCAATAGATTTCTTTTCAAATGCAAGGAATCTAGAAGCAAAAGACCTTCAGTTTAACAAATGAATTAAGGCACTTGACAAACTCAATTTGTAAATTAAGGCACTCACCTCAATTTCCTCACTTAAATTGTAATCATATTTTGCTATTTTACACATAGCACTTACAATTTAGTCTCTATTACTACTCCTACCACTAAGTGAATTATATTATGCCTTTCACCCAAAATTGAGACTTTAGAACTGCTCTTCCTATATAATTATTGGGGTGGGTGTGTGAGAGAGAGGTAAAAGAAAATAATTTTTTAAAAATTGTTCATTACATTTGTATGGGGAGAGAAATGCTGTTATCCAGTATGCAACATTTAGCAGTAAAACTGAAACATTTGATGCACTCCAATGACGATGGTGAGACAAGCTGGTAAAATTTTCTATTCCATGCATACTTAATGAAACTTTTGGCTTCAAAAGTTTCTTGGCCTGTTGAAATCTGCTTCCCCTCCCCCTGCCTGATACTGTTCTTAAAAATTAATAGTAACTCACTTCTATCCCCTTTTTATGTCTAATTCCAAGGAAGCTGTTTCATTGCTAAACCAGTATCTGTTGTCAGTAATGGACTAGATGAGGGTGAACAAATTGAAACTTAATTCAGACTAGGCAGATCAGAGAATAAGGATTCATTCTTTGCTGTTTGGGGTTACAGGTAAAGGTAAAGGCATTCCCCGTTGACAAGGTTGTCAAGTCGTGTCCGACTGTAGGGGGTGATGCTCATCTCCGTTACTAAGCCGAAGAGCCATCGTTGTCAGAGACTACTCTATGATCATGTGGCCAGCATGACTGCACAGAACACTGTTTACCTTCCCACCAAAGTGGTACCTATTTATCTACTTGCATTTGCATGCTTTTGAACTGCTAGGTTGGCAGAAGCTGGAACTAGTGATGGGAGCTCACCCCATCATGCAGCGCTTGGTCCTCGAACTGCTGATTTTGCAATCAACAGTCAGCGTTTTAACCACTGAGCCACTGTGTCCACAGGCTTGCAGCCTAGGTGTACTCATAGACCCAACCCTGATCCTGGATGTCAAGGTTCCTCTGGAGCCAGGAGTCTATTTGCATAGTTAAAACTAGTGCACAAGCTGCTCCTGGAGACATCAGATCTAGCTATGGTGATACATGCCTTAACTATGGGCCTTTGCAGACTGTCAGAAATAGTGCAAATTTAAGGGTTAAGGTTAGGGAATCATGGGAACTGTATATTATTGTGGCACCAGAGCTCTCTGACAGAGAAGGCTCAATGTCTCAGAAAAAAAACACAATTCCCATGATTCCCTAGCACTAACCCTAAAAGTGGACTCAATTTGCACTATCGCTGGCACTCTGCAAAGGCCCTATATCTCACTGGATTACTGAAATGATACCATGTGGGCTTGCCCTTGGAAATTTATATTGTGGCCACTATGTTGACAGACTGTGGTTATAGGTGCCATACCATTCACTTGTTATGTCTTGAAACAGACTCACTGGTTACTAGTGTGTTTCCAAGGAACAAATCCAAAGTACTGGTCATGACCTCTGAAGACCTACATGGCTTGGGTCTATCTAGATTATTTGAAAGGTCATGTCTCCCTTACCTGAGCCATAAAATTGCCAGGGAAAGGCTTTTTCTTGGTCCCACAATAGTCACAGGCCCAGAGTCTGTTCCATGGGTGTGGAATTATCACTGCCTCCCACTCTGGTCTCCTTCTGGCAGCAAGTAAAGAGAAAGACCTTTTTATTTAAATAAGCATTTGACATTTAGCTGTCTGTGCAGAAAAATCTTGTACGGGGTGGATGTCCTATGCTTTTGCACTTATTGTTATGTCATTCAAAATACTTTAAACTGTTTCAATTTATTGCTGTTTTAATAAACGTTTATTTGCTTATAAAAAACTTTGTATCATTAAGATTTCAGCTATAAATTTGTTTTTAATTTATGCTGTAAGCTGTTTTGGATCCCAAGTTTGGAGAACAGTAGGATATAAATGAAATAAATTTATAAATTTAAGAGTGGAGAATGAATACATTTAAAATGAGGACATGGAGCCTTTCTGGTCACTTCTAATAGGTTTTCTCCTCTTTTCTGAAAAGCTTTGTGAAAAATAATCTCTTAAAAGTTAGGAATCTCTAACTCGGGTAGGCAAAATGTTTGAGCCGGAGGCCGGGTTGCTGTCCCTCAGACAATTGGGGGGCCGAAGCACCAAAAATAAATAAAAATAAAAATATTTTTTAAAAATAAAAATAAATAAATAAATAAATATGCATGCACACTCTCTCAGCCCCAGAAATCCCTGTGGAGATTTTGCCAAGAAAACCCAAAGAACAAGTAATAACAACAGTAATCAATATCATCATGGTGGTCCAAAGGCCTCAGGGGGCTGCATCTGGCCCCCGGGCCTTAGGTTGCCTACCCCTGCTCTAACTGTTGCACCTTGAAACAAACCCAGACAGAATGGCTGCAACTTAAACTAATTTAACACTTACTCTCTGAATAGGCAGGCAATGTCAAGTGATGATGAAAAGAAAGCAGTGTATTGATATCTTCTGTGAGCTGTTACTGGGTCTGTGACTAGCGCTGCTGGAGAGGCTGACACCTGGAATTATTCTAGAAGATGGTACTGAAAGTTATATGACAGGAGAACACTTATTCCTAGGGCTTCCAGGCCAGCCTTCTTCTATATAACCTGAAATAGGGAGTGGGAGGAGGCTCATAGGGATATGCCTTTCTGATTCCCATCAACTCCTGTGGAGGCATTTAGAGTTTAATCTCATGAAAGTTGCCACGCAACTGGTCTATGGTTGGTTAAATTGAGCCATTCCTGATGTATGTTTTTAAAAATTGGCATGAAAAGGAATATCGGCCAGGATTCTACATGCCACTTGTGGACTGTAAGGTTCTGTGAATGCAGTTCCACATCCCCACTTTCAAACTCTGCAATGGACATTTTGCAGAGTGAGGTGTCTGGGCAGCACTTCTGCTACTGGGAGGAAAGATCCAGTATCACCCAAACACCTCCTGTCCTCCCCTCAGCACAAAATGCCCACGACAGTGCATTCTGGAGTTGCCTTCCAAGGGATGGAAGGGTGTTGTAGAAATTGAACTGTGAGCTTAACTCCACAGCTCCTGGGTCCTTTAGCAGAGCCAAATTAAAGAAGGAAGACCACTGATGAGATACAAACAGGATTTATTTATTCATGTGCACAGTCCCAGGAGAAACTCGTGTTTCCAAGCCTG
>JAIPUX010001232.1:6673785-6691430 GCA_020142125.1 Phrynosoma platyrhinos
GGGGGCCGCATCCGGCCCCCAGGCCTTAGGTTGCCTACCCCTGAACTAAACAAACCACAGGGTTTGTCCTAGGAAGAGACAAGCCAGAATAGTGGATTTAGATGTCACAATAAACAAACTATAATTAGGAACTGTGTGCATCAGCATGCTGCTTTGTTTCCCATAAGCCAGATTTAAGAAGACATTGGTTTATCATGTGGTCAGAATATAGTCCCTGTGTTTTATTTTAAGAATGTAAAAACTTGCCATGAAAGTACTGAAGAAGCTTTCCAGTACCTTAAACCTTGCCTACCAGGATTCCAGCATGCAGGTGTATCAGGACATCTCCTCTGAAATGCTGAGAAAACACTGTGATTTTAAACCCTTCACCTCTCTGCTCCAACAAGCAAGCATAGAATACAAATGGGGCTTCCCTTTTAAACTAATCTTCTTTTATAACAGCTCTGTCATGACTTTCTGAACTAAAATTCAGCATCTTCTCATATGTGAAGCCTTAGACATTAAGGTGCCCTGAGACCTTGAGAAAGAGGCGAAGAACAATGTCTCCTCTTCAGCTGCACCCAAATCTGGGCAACAGGCTGAACCATGGATGCCACCAATACAGACAAAACACAAGCAGCTTGGTGGTCCTACACAACTGAAAGCCACATAGCCACATTGGCTCTAACCAACTTACAGCACAGAAGACCTCTTCCCTGACTTTTTTGACATCATAAAGTGAATGATTAAGCGTAACTACCCTTGTTTTGCTCTAACTTCGGGTGTCTTTCTCATCTATTCTTCACAACTTTCCCCCCCCCCCACCCTGCCATCTTGTCTTTCTCCCTCTTCTCTTGTTTCCCCACCTTAATCCTAATGACAACAGCCATCTTTGAAAGAAATAGTCTCCCTGTTCACAACTGTTCATTGTTCTACTTTTGCAACATGGCCTTTTCCAAACAAATAGCCCCTCTATACTTCACTTTTATTGTTTTAACTCTCTTTATACCTAGATAATCCTCTCCCACCCCACTCCTCACTCTAAAACTATTACTGAAATACTATCATCCCCTTCCTGAATGTAGATGGCTCTTGCAACTTTCCCACTCTTACACCCCTGTTAATGTGCCATCATTTTCTTGTTTTGAATGTGCAATTGGGCCTTGACTTTCACAGCTTTGATATTCACAGTTTTGACAATTCATGAGTTTGTTGCTGTGTGTGCATGCACGTGCTCCTCTTTCTCATTCCCAGGCTTTCCCCCTGGGGGGCAGAGGGGCAGCTGGGTGTGTATGTGCGTGCCCTCCTGACTCCTCTCTGGTGCCTTGGTCAGCTTGCCTGGGGTGGCTGGGGTGGGTGGTTTGCGCATGCGCTGCTCTAGCTCCTCTGATTCCTTGGCTGGCTTGCCTGGGGTGTCCATGTTGCCTTCACAGATGGTAATATCCTTATATCCTCCAATTCACCTTCTCCTCTTTCTATCTGTCATTTCTGAGATCTTGTCCCCCACAATGTCTGCCAATAATGCTTACACACCCCCAACCGTAGAGGGGATCATCATTCAATGGCTTGATCAAGATGTGGGACTCACCCCACATATTCCTCCTCTTGTTTGTTTCTGTTAATTGTTGTTTGTATTGTGTTATGGTTAATTGTTTGTACCTTTGGGCACTGGGATGTGTATTTCTTAAGCTGGAGCCTTATGAGCCCCCTTCCTCCACTCTCATGCTTAAAAAAGGCTGGGTTTGAAGGGCACTATATACTGTACATGAGACAAACTTGGAAGTCTCTTTTAAGCCTTTCTTACTTAGAGTTTAATTATTGTAAATGTGGACAAAATTAAGATTGTCTCTTTCAGTGTAAAAGGACTTGGATCCCCCCACATACCCTGGTGAATAATTATTTGAGAAAAACTTAAACCAAGCATTTTTTTCCCCATGAAATGCATAGAAGAGGCATGGGAAATGTTCTTGCACAATCTCCCTTTGACTCGCAATATACAACTTGAAATTCTAACACATCCAGAGGTGTTGCAATATTGTTTGATAAAACATGTCCTTTTCAGGTTGACAACATAATCTGGGACCCTTTGGGTTGTTATTTAATATTGAAAGGTATCTGGCCAACAAAATCTTCACACTGGCCACATTTTAGTCCTCGAACAATGACCAACACACCTTTCTGACTTCTTTCCTACAAACCTTAGGGAAGATTGCAGAGGGCATTATCATTATAGCAGGTGATGCAAATGAAGTCCAAGATTACACACTAGATAAATCACATCCCCCCAGAAAGATGAAAAAGAAAACATCACCAGTATCTGATCTCTTAGTTAGCCATGGATTTATAGATACCTGGAGAGGGCTACATCCATCCTGTAGAGACTACATTTTTATTCAAACATACACCACACCTATTCTAGAATAGACTGCATAGTTCCAAAATGTTCCCTTCCTAACATTGCTGATGTACAGGTAGAGTCTATCATTTATTCAGACCATGCAGCCACAACATTAACCTGGAAGTTTGGACCTGATCTACCAAAAATGTGTATCTGGAGATTCAATCCGTATCTCTTCATGAATGAATGTTTTAAAAAACAGATTCAAGATGAAATTAAGCAAATTTACTTTGAAAATAGATCATCTGAGATCTTGTTATGGTCCTTAGAGGCTTATTAGTTAATGAAGGGGCTACAAAAAGGATACTTAAAGGAGCCATGAGGCAAAGCCTCTTCCAAGAGATAGAAAAGCTATCATTAACACATAAAAATCACTCAATTCAGAGGTATTCATTCAACTCCAGAGGAAAAAAGGGAAAGTAGAGCTGGCAGCTCTTGGCAATAGAAAGATTCAAATCATCTTACATTACACTAAATCTTATTACTATGAATTTAACAACAAAAATTCTCACTAGAGCTGTCAAGCGTAAAATAGGGAGGAAAACCATATCCACTCTCACTTCCTCTGAAGGGAATATGGTGAAAGCTGCTGACAAAATTATGAAAGAATTTCAAACCTTTATTTCTAAACTATATATCTCTGAACTGCCACAAAATTTGGACATAGACCAATTTATACAATCTCTAAATCGAAGAAGCTCAGGGACTCTCATAAATCACTGTTAAACAAACCAATATCTAAGCTGAAACAGAATAAGAGTCCAGGCCCAATGGCTTCTCAGGATAATTTTTACAAATTGTTAATTGACCAAATTTCACCCCATCTTATTGCCCTTTTAAACTGCATTCTTAATAATGCTCATCTGGCGACAAGCTGGCATAGAACCTGAATAATTCCACTCCCCAAAACCAAAGAGAAATGCCTGGAAACTAAATCTTTCCATCCTATTGCACTCCTTAATCAAGATGCAAAAGAAATTACTTCTATTATGGCCTCCAGAATAAATGAGTTTATTTTAGAATACATTGATCCTGACCAGATGGGCTTCATGCCGGGCAGACGCCTAGCAGACCCAGTCCACAGGGCACTCACATCACGCACCATTCCAACAAATCAAAGATCATCACGGTCCTAAAGTGAGAAAATTCTGGAATGCAGTTCTCTATCAAATTTCATGTCTCACCGATCAAACTGTAAATTTCTGTCCAATTCTGCTTTTGCTGTCTATATTTGTTAAAAGTAATTCTAACTTGAAGCATAGGAAACTGATATTTTTTCTTATTACCGCTGCCAGATTAGAAGTAGCCAAATGTGGGAAGTCAGATGACCTCTCTATTGAGAACTGGTGGTCTAGAATTTGGGATATGTGGTTGATGGAGAAACTGGCTGCTACAACGAGGTTTTGCATTGGCCGCAAAAGGACTGACAGATTTCAAGAAGACTGGATGATCTTTATTGATTATATTAATCATCACTCCCAGTGGATCCAACCTCCAACTTTACAGATAGATCTTTGGACAGACACTCTACACCAGGGGTAGGCAACCTTTCCCCTTTAAGGGCTGAGGGACTTCAGCTCCCAGAACCCTCAGCCATGTTGGCCAATAGTCCTATGTTGGCCAATAGCTCCTGGGATTCTGGGAGCTGAAGTCCCTCTGCCCTTAAAGGGGAAAGGTTGCCTACCCCTGCTCTACACCTTGACAAGCTGGCTCTCTGGCTCTTGCTGAGAACTAATTGTTGTATTCTGCTGCAGAATAACTACTCATCAGATACATACCTTGGCCCTTGTAATTAATTGTTGTTGTTGTCATCATTGTTCTACAGACATTATGTATTTTATTGTAAAAACTCAATAAAAATTTAATTAGGAAAAAAAGTTGCCATGATAGATGTTACACTTTTTTTTTTCATTTGCAAGAGATGAACTTAAGATTGATATGTTAAATCTAAGACTGGTGTAATAAATCTGTGCCTTTAACATCCCTGCATCCTTGTAACTAGCTCTTCAGTTCTGATACTGGAGATTGTCTACTCTTTTTTTGATGTAGTTCTCTTTGGTCAAGATGCATATGATGCTGTTCATCAAAGCTTGGCAGCTATTGGCTTTCCAAATAATTTTGGATGACATTTCACATAATTCCTTTCAGTTTGCCATGTTGGCTAGGGATTGTGAGAACTGGTGAGTGGAAATCCTTCTACCTTTGCTTTACGATCCTTTCTTCTCTTTGATGATTCCTCCCCTCATTGAGCTGGAATATGTGCTTTTGAATACCTTCCAAGGTTGGCTCCTCCACTGTAGTTCCATGGTATTGTCAAAAGCAGGGACCACCAATCAGCAGCCTGTGGGCAAGATCCATTTTGCAGGCATACTTCTTGTGCCTTGATGGCATTACCAATTTTAATCATGGAATGGTTAAAATTTTGTTTCCATATTAATGTGTAAGGAAAACTAATGAGCCTGTATTGATAATTTCATGAAAATGATGTTGTATTTTTGTTATACATGCATTGGGAAACTAATGGTTACTTTGTTGCTGTGTTCCTTATGGGAATGTACAAGATATCAATTTTTTTCAGGTGCTACAGGTGCTAACTTTGTATTGTCTAAGCACATGAGCTTTATACCTATGAAGCTCACAGGGCTAATTTGTCACCTTTATTATAGAGCCTGACCATAGGTTGGAGTGGTTCACTGGGACCCTCTATGTTAAAGTTGAGAGAACAGAGGTACCTGCAAATAATTGCCTCTAGAAACTCGTCCTGGTGAGCACATACAATATTTAGAGCAAGCAAAACTATTCTCTTTAGACTGTCCTTTCTTGCACACAGATTCTTCTTGCTCCTTTTCCCTACCCTGATTTCTAGTTACAGAAGTTCTTAATTTGTTTGACTGAAATGTGTAACTTCAATTCAGATATATAATCCTCTTCTATGGTTATAGGTCCATTTCCCCACAAAGTAGGCTCTAGAAATTCTCCTTCAGTTTGTGCTATCAATAATCCTGTACTGCAGAGGTACCATATATACTTGACTATAAATCAACCTCATGTATACATTAAGGACAGATTTTGGGGCCAACATTATGGCTTTTGATATGACCTGTGAATAAGTCGAGGGTAAAACTTAGGGGCATGTAACAAGGATGTAAAGAATAAAGCAAAGGGGAATGATGCCAAAGAACTTACAAAATTCAGGCAGACATCACTGTTTGTGCTCACACGAAAGGCTGTATGCATGAGAGAATAGAGGGGAGTCAGTTCTTCCAGGACAGATTTCATTCTTGCCTTTCACCAAGGAATAGTTCATTTTTAAATAAGAGTTAAAGTGTAGTACTTACATTACCCCATGGATAAGTCAAATCAGGTTTTTGGGATCAGTTTTTTGACTAACAATTCTAGACTTATATATGAATATATACAGTAGTTGGCTAGAAGAAGGATTTTGTATCTTCCTGCCCCATCATTTATGGTTGTTCAAAATTAATTAGCTTTTCATTTATGGCTTTTCAAAATAAATTGTGGTCCGTTAACTGGAGAAAAAATGGGCACAAGGGTGGATCTTTTCCATTCTAGAAATCTGGTTGTCATCATCATTGTGTGTATGCATGGGAGAGATTCTTTTTCGAGTGTGCAGTGCCTTGTATGGACATCCTGAGCTTTCAGTAAAGTAGGAGTATGTTTGTATGTTAATGATGGAGGGAAAGACTGAATAAAAGACTTCTCTTTGGCTAGAAGCATTTAGTTAGTGGTTCTAATAGTGTAGGAACATAAATTTCCCTGTTTTCACAAATCCTTATTCTTCCCCTTTATAGTATTTGTTTTCCCACATTCTGTTCTTCCCCAATCCATATTATCATATCATATATAATTTTTTCTCTCACATTCTGTTCTTCCTCAATCCATGTTTTAAAAAAGCCAAACATTTCCAGATTTGCATACCTCTTCTTTTTCTACATCTTTTTCTGTTAATTGCTAATTTTTTGCATAATAATTACACTACCTAAAGAGTCAGAACTATAACCTGAAAAAGCTATACTGTCTACTCCTCAGCAGGAACAAGAAACAAAGCAACCCCAGCAGTCCCTTGGCATCCACGTGAGTGCTAGTATAAGTGCTGATGCACAATGCAATATACTTGCTCTATACCAACTATATATCACTACCACAAGAAAGAGACATTGGCACAGGGGTCCAGGAAACATTTTAACTGGATGTTAGTGACCTATGTGAGTTTATTCTGTAGTATCTACACAATTTTTTCTTCTAACAGATGCAAGAACTGATATATATTCTAATGATTTTTAAAATACAACTGATGGTAATTATTTTTGAGGCAGTCTTTAAAAAGGATTTCCAGATATTTTACAAACATGGTAAGTATTTAAATTGGCATCATTGATAGGTAATCCATTTCTTTGAAGCTCCATCCAGCATTTGTGCACACATCAAGCTTTCTGGGTACCTGGTTACAAGCAAGTCATACTACAGCCATACCTGCAGTGTTATTGTTTTTTAATTTTAAGAGTGGAATGTATTATTTATTATTATTAAATATACACAACTTAAAGATCAGGTAGAAAAGTTGAGTGTGCCTGACTGTCATGAACCAAAAGTGTTTGAGAATCTTGCAGTACCACAACATACATGTTACTTGTTGCTCATACTGTATAATCAAGACTGGAGCAACAAATATCGGTAACTAGGTAGGGTCCTGTTGGTTCTTCTCTTCAGCTGCTCTGGCTGGGATAGTGAGGAGCAATAACCTTGCTGTTGTGTGGGTGATATTATCTTGTTTATCTTATCTCCAGAGACATACCCTTACATATTGAATGTTTTTTCCATGGCTCATTTCTGAAAGGGCATGTTTAATAAACCAACGTGTTCTTAAGCCAAGTATCTCTTTTGCTTAATAAGATAGCTAGTAGAGAATGCAAAAGCTGTGGTGTGGTATAGTAATTCAATGATGAGATAAGATTTTAAAAAGTTAGCACTATATTTTGACCATACATCAGCAATACAATTTGTGTCATCTGATTTGGAATATTCATCTTTTTTCTAGTAATGTAGGTTGAGAGCTCTTATACAAGCTCTGAGGGGAGAAAGACATAGCCCTATCCACATGATCCACCCTGATGCCTCACGAAGGGGTCCCATGTGCACTGGGCCTGGAGTAGGGCCAGCACAAGCAGTTGTTTGGAGAGCGTGATCTAGTCTTGTGATGCTAGCTGGCTTGGGAAGAGATCTGGGGCAAAACCCCAGCAAAGTCTTGTGAGACAGGAAATTTTGCAAGTCTTAGGCTGGGATTTGTAGGCCTTAAATAGGTCAGCACACATGGTTCCCACCACTTGGAGCCATCTGTCGATACGATGTGACCCATCCTACCTATTCTTGTTCGCACTTATGTTCTAACCATATCTCCAGTATTTGGCTGGTAGCCTTTGGTGGCTGGGAGGAAATTTTCCAGTGTTACTGGACCATGGGTTTTTCACCCTCCTTGAGGGTATTGGATATATTGGATATATTAGATTGGATGTGTACTCCTGTTATATAAAGCATATTTGAACTTGGCTGATGCTTAGCTGTTGTGTGTTGTCTTTGCGATTTTAGTGCTGCTTGGCAGGTGCTTCCTGTGGCCGCAGTCTACTCTTTGTACATGCACTGAAATCTCACATCATGTGGTACCTTTTCACAACTAGTGTTACTGGAAGGTGACAAGATAACTCAGGATAAGTGGACTGTGGATGGAGCAGATACTCATAATCTGAACAGTCATGGGTTACCACTTTGCCTTACCAGCTGACCTTAACCACAGTGATAGGTACAATCCACTTACACAAGAGTAAAGGCGCTTGGGCAAGGGGTGCCATTGCCATGGAGTTTGGGCCTTGGTTTCACAGTGGGCCCTGTGTTCCATCCACCTGAAGGTACATTTAATTTGGTTGCATCTCAGCAAATTATCTTGATAGTGGTGGATTTATGATGACGATTGATTTATAAGTAGATGATTTATTTATGATTGCATTATGAGTGATTTATGGCTACCTTGTGACTGATTTATGCACCCACTAATGATTGATTTATGCCCTCATTATGATTGGTTATGCTTTTATTTTGATTGATTTATGACCCATTTTTATTGATTTATGATATCTATTATGATGAAATTTATGATGGATTTATTATGACATTTGTCATTGATTTATGACTCCTGTATAAACATTAAAGTTGTAGTCAACCTGCTCCCATCACACTGTGTTTGGCCCTTGATCTGTCTTCACCCAATCGTTTTCTCAGACCCCTGTTTATTACACTAATCTGAGGCGGTGATAGACAAATGCTTTCTGTGGAAGGTAGTCTCTCTGTCACCTGCTTTTGTCTTAAAATAAAATTTGGATGGCTTAATCAACCTTAGGCATACTTTTAAACAGGGCTGGGGAATAGTGATGATTTAGGGGGTTACTCCTTGTCCTACTGTGGAATAAGATACTATTTCTTAATGTTACTTCTACTCCTACTCCTATTATACTCCTCAATAAAAAAAAATCGTCATTGCCACATCACTCAACATGCTACTTTTTGGAATTTTGATTATATGGTGGTAATAATAATAATAATAATAATAATAATAATACATTTTATTTATAGCCTGCCTCTCCCTGTGGATCAAGGAAGGTTACAACAAGTAAGAATAATAATAAAATACAATAAACAATTAAAACCCACATTTCTAAATAATCCCCAACCCCCCTCCCAATCATAAAAAGGAAGCAAACTAAAAACAATAACAATATAAAATGAATAGCAATATAAAATACTAATTAAAAATGGAAAAATAACAAATTAGCTAAAATTAGAGGTAGTTGGAGATGAGACATCTTTTTCTCTTCAGGTAGACGGGGGATATCAATATCAGTGGAGCAGAGGCTAATCTGAAAAAGTCTGCCAGAAGAGATCTGTCTTAACAGCCCTTTTAAAGGCTTCTAGAGTGGTAATGTTATGGATCTTCTCCAGCAGGCCGTTCCATAACCCAGGAGAGGCAGATGAAAAGGCCCTCTTGGTTACCGCAACCAATCTGGTCTTCTTAAGCTGCAGTAAATTCTTCCCAGAGAAACTAAGTGTGCGGGGTAGATTATATGGAGGAAGGTGCTCCCGCAAGTAGTCTAGACCTAGGTCATGTAGAGCTTTAAAGGTTATAACCAACACCTTGTACCGTGCCTGGAAACTAACTGTCAGCCAATGGAGAGATTTTAGAACAGGTGTTATATGGTCAGTTCTAGATGTACCTGCAACCAACCTGGCTGCCATATTTTGCACCAGTTGAAGTTTCCGAACTTGGCACAAGGGTAGCCCATGTAGAGCATGTTGCAGAAATCAAGTTGAGAGGTTACCAGCGCATGTACCAGTGTTTTAAGGTCACCTGGCTCCAGGAAGGGTCACAGCTGGTGTATCAGCTGAAGCTGATAACAAGCACTCCTGACCGTTGCGTCTATTTGTGGTGTCAACTGGAGAGACGAGTCCAGGAGCACCCCAAGCTACGAAAACAGTCCTTCAGGGGAAGTGTGACCCCATCTAGAACTCGTAATCACTAATCAGAATTCAAATGGCTGTAGCTATTTTTTTTATTTAATGCAAATTTGAAATTCCACAATATATATTTGATACAAACATTATTTATCCAATACAATGCACTAATACACTAATTTTACATTTTATTTAATACAAAAAGAGCAAAAAACCATTGGTGTTTGCCTGTACAATATAATAACAGGAATAAGGAGTAACAAATCTATTTTGTTACTCCTTTCTATTTTGTTACTCCTCATTCCTACTTCTACTCCCGTAAAAACCTCTTACTCCTTTACTCCTTACTTCTACTCCTACTCCCCAGCCCTGCTTTTTAAATTATTTCCCCAAATACTCAGTTTGTTTAACAACAAAGATGAATCAGTTAAATGCTGCCTTTGTGGGCATGTGGTCAGGAAGGGGACCAACACAGTGAAGGCCCAGTTTTCTTGGTGTTTGGTGCTCATGCTGTCTGTCCTATTGGCTCAGCTCACTGATAATCAAAAGCTTTAATTTAAAACAGGGATGAGGCCATGACTGCCTGCCTTGTGCTGGCTGTTGATTCAACTAATGCCATGATTTGGGTCCTTTGAGGGAATCCCTGTGAACTGTAGCACTCTGGATCGGTACCCCATTAGCCATGCCCGGGAGCAGACTGCAACTCTCAGTCTTATCCAGCCCATGTGACTTTATTTAAAGAAGCAGAATGAAAAGTGAGAGTGAATAGATAAGTGAGTGACTAGGATGCACAGAATCATTTTCATGTAAAAATTTTAAAAATCATTTGAGGAGAAATCGTTGGAGAAAAAATAATTGATTTCTACCATGCATCCTAGCAATATTGACATTTTCTGTGAGAAAATGAATATGATCTGCCATCTGTTTCTGGCTAATGCAGCCTGTCAGATCCTGGCAAACTAAAATGGATAAAATATTTACAGTCTGGAAAATAAAACAGTAGCTTTAAAATCCCTTTTTAAATTTGAAATAGTGAATTGCTTTGTAAGTTGCACAGTCAAAACAATCCTAGTCGTGGTGTTGCAATTACAAGACATTTTGCCTACAGCATGGATTGAGAAAAGGAGAACAGGTTTGAAGACTTCTCAAATGCTGTTTCAAGAAGGCCCTCTAACGTTCTGGTCCCAAATGATGGCAAAGTGACTTCATCATTTTATTTTAAGATAAGAGCAGCTTACAGAGAGACTATATTTCTTAATTATGATTGCTCTGTTTTCTCTGTGCTATTTCAAGGAAAACCAATAAATAGGCCTACTTGTGATTCTTTGTATCATAGAGATCCTATGAAAAAAATTGTATCTGCCAAATAATGAGATTTTAAAAATTCCACAAATTCTGATTTGTTTAGAAACGATATTTAAGGGCTCATTCGGATCATTAACAAGCAAAGAAACACTTTTATTGCACAATTATGTTAACATGTAATTGCCTTGTCCTCTTATGAGACTCTTTATTCATGATACATGTTTGCTAATCTAAACTCATATATCAGCATGTGAAATTTTATATTGGAATTGCATTATTTGATTATAGTTCTTTCTTATTGGAGAATCATAATCTTTCATGGCATCTCTCACTTTAATCAAAAAATGTTATTCCCTTCACTTTAAAGAGTTTCTGTTATTTTTCTCTTTCATAATAGTCTCCAGGTCTGGGGCTTCCAACCTTTTTGAACTGGTAGGCATATTTGAAATTTTTGGTATGTTGGTGACCCTTTCATAAGATGTCTGCCAAGGTGTATGTGGCCAAGCACAAAATGCTAATTTTCCAGAAATTGTTTAAGAACTCATGAAGTTGTGGTGTTTGAACTCCAAAATACAAAACCACAGTTTTCTGCCTCCGCACCCATTTCATAGAAAGCAAACTGATGATGTTCAGAGGAACATGAGTATGTGCACACAGATATACAAAAAAGACATGCACTTACCCACTCCAAAATAGACATATCAAGCAGATTAGCTTATTTTTGCAAAATGATCCCATTGTCATATTTTGACAAAAAGAGACACACACACACCATCTAAACTAGGAGTGTTTCTGATTTATTGGCAAAGTAAAAGTATAATCCTGTCAGAGGGCTTAGAATGCACCAAGCATTTGAGAACAAATCTTCAGTATAGCTTAATAAGGCTTCCTGTGATTTTAGATTATTATCTAAGCAGGAATAGGCTTTTAGTAATAGACGTAACACATAATCTCTAATAATGATCAGAGATGGCCAAGCTATACTCCCATCTTCAAAGAAATGAAAAAAGTAAGATGAATTTAACTCTACACAAAATTGCACATGCATATTAGAAGGCTTGAAAATTCATACCCTGTATGAAAATTTGTTAGATATGCACTTTTTTTCAGGTGGTTTCCCCAACAGCCTTTTAAATACAACTTTATCCTTAAAATGTGCAGTTTGGCAAGCAGTTTCTCCCAATGTGTGTGCATTTTGTGTGGTTTTGTTTTTAAAATGAGAGAATTGCACTGTGAATGTGAAAACTGATGGATAGTTGTTTTCTGCTTTATCATAAATTCAAGTAGCCCTAACTGATTTGATTCATATTTAAGTGTGGTCTTCCCACCATCCCTAATTCAACCTAGAAAGTGGATGCTTCCAGTCTCCTCACTGAGGCGATCTTGGAGGAGGAAGGGAGCTTGCATAAATCCAGGGCTTGATAGGAGTAATTCTAAAGTATAGTTTAGTGCTGTGGTCCAAATTAAGCTTTAGTTATTGCCTCCAGCTCTTTTTCTCATCCATAAAGCGGGAAGGTAGGGTGGTGATGGAAGAGGCACAATCTCTAGGTAAGAATAAAGCAGTGCTGCATTAAGTTGGCTCTCTTGTCTCAATTTTGGTTTGAAAAAAATCCTCTACCAACCTTCTTTTGGCTGCATCTGCACAGTAGAAATAATCCGGTTAGACATCACTTTCACTGCCATGGCTCCATGCTGTAGAATTCTGGGAATTGTAGCAGAGCTTTGGTGCCACAACAAACTACAGTTCCCAGAATTCCAGAGCATGGTGTCAGACTGGATTATTTCTCCTGTGCAGATGTAGCCATCATGATTTTCACCATTAACGTCTGATATATCTTCCCTCAAAACTGTAGAGCCAGAAATGTGCTGTAATTGGTTGTTTGCAGTCTGAAAGCTGTAATGTAGATTTCTAGGCTTTAGGCACACTTTATGCCTAAATACAAAGCATGAGTATGAGAGTCCTGGTGGCACAGTGGTTAAATGCCTGTGCTGCAGCCACTCACTCAAAACCACAAGGTTGTGAGTTCAATACCAGCAAGGGCTCAGGCTCGATTCAGGCTTGCATCCTTCTGAGGTTGCTAAATTGAATACCCAGTTTGTTGGGAGCAATTAGTTTACAGTTGTAAATCCCTTCGAGACTGCATGGAATGGTATGAAGCGGTATATAAATGAAGCTGCTATTGCTATTGCTATGTGAAATGTGGTGGTGAGGAAGAGTTCTACAGATATCGTGGACTGCTAAAAAGACAAAACAAAAATGGATCCTAAAGCAAATCAGGTCTGAGCTCTCCCTAGAAGCCAAGATGACTAAACTGAGACTGTCATACTTGAAAAGGCATGACTCACTAGAAAAGACAACAATGCTCAGGAAGGCAGTAGGAAAAGAAGCATTGGAGATGGATAGACTCAGTCAAGGAAGCCACAGCTCTGTGTGTACAAGACCTGAGCAGAACTATTGGCGATAGGGTGACTGTAAAATCTCTTATGCTAGGGTCACTATAAGTTGAAGTTGATATGGTAGTTGATTTGACAGTTAATAGCAAAAGCAGAACAGTTGTGAGGGATAGCTGTGAAGAGTGCCTGGGCCTCATTGAAATTTTGTTGCAGTAATGAGCCCTAATTGTGAGAACCAATTTCTGAAATTGAGGGTTTGGATCTGGTGGTTTCTTGTGGGGAAAATGGGAGCCATGTCAAAATGGATCTGGTGCATGGCAATAAGTATGTGAATAGGATACAATTGGAGGAGAAGTTGTGTTGCTTTCTACAGACCTGTTGGTAAAGCCTGGCAACGGTGGGAGTAAACTGAACATCTTGTTAATAGCATATTGTGCGTGGTTCTTTAGCACCCTGTACATGTTTATTTAACAAGGGTGTTTTCTAGACGATTCTATGTCCGTGTCTAATAACCTCCAGCAGTTCCTCCCAACAATTTCATGGTTGGATTGATCTCTTTGATAGGAACAGTCCTGCCCTTTAGGGGCACAATGTCACAGAAATAAGAGAGGATTTGTTAAGCCTAGGGCTAATAACATTGTATTCTGAGAACCCAAATTCAAGTTGAACTTCTGTAGCCTTATATAAACCAGCTTGACGTATACATTCTATTGGCATCACTATTTTTTCTTACAAGGCGCAATATGATAGCTAGATTGAAAATGTGGAAAGAAAGGGGTGTAGCATATATTGTTGTAGAACAACAGCAGAATGTCTATAAGGCAGGTTTGACTGTAAAGTGGTTAGCAAGCTAGAATCAAATTTGGTGCTCCAGCAAGCAGGCTAAGTTATATAGCATGTATATTGTATGTTAGAGCACCTCTGCGCCATCTTACCCTCAAAACAATCCATTTATTGCTATAAAGTTATCCTAAATGAGGGCATAACATAAGCGAAATTTGGACTGGAGGATGCTCACTTGTAGCTTACTCTTTTACAGACATTCTGCACCACCTCTCAACACTGTTGCTTTTTACATTAGGATTTTGAATAAACTTAACAGCATGAAATTGAGTCTTTGGCAGTCTGTCTGCTTTGGAATAGTGGTGAGGGGAAAGGGAGGATCACTATGGGTCGAGATTGACGCAAAAGCAGTTAACAACAACAACAAAAGAAAGAAAGTAGGTTTTGTAGCAATGGGCCACTTGTTCTGTGGTAGACTCATTCATTTGAAGGATCTTGGGTAACATATATGAGAGAGTTTTTCCACAAAAGACATTTATAATAGCAGTTTAGAATTGGAAATTTGAGGAAGAAACAACAAAGTAATGTGAGTGTTTTCTGAGAGGAGCAACATTTTATTTAAAACATTGATGCCCCCCCCCCCAGCCCATTTCTTCACCAGGATAGGTGAGCATTGAAAGGCTCGACTCAGGCCTGCATCCTTCCGAGGTCGCTAAAATGAGTACCCAACTGTTGGGGGGCAATCAGCTCACAGTTGTAAACCGCTTAGACATCCCATAGCGTGATATGAAGCGGTATATAAATAAGCTGCTTTGCTTTGCTTTGCTTTGCTTTGAGCATGAATGAAGATGGAATGAGGAAGGAATAGGAAGGTAAGAGATGAGTCCTGAAGGACATCATTATCTTCACGGGACTCCATGTTAGATAGCAGATTCCTTGGCATAGCTCTGGATGGAGAACAGCCAGAGAAGAACACCCCTACTCATAGACTGACCCCTGCACTCTGGCATCCAGGTTTGTCCCCTTTTTTTCGAGGAAGTATGTTTTTGCTTGTCCATCATTTGTTGAAACTACAGACTTTTATCTTCTGTTGTCTGGTGAAATTCATGCCTGCTTGTTTTTAATCACTCAATTGTGCTATTTCAACGGCCATGTATTAGTCATGCAGTCAAGTGGAGAATCAGTTTTAATAATCTGATTCACCCACTTGCCTGAGGACTCAGTCCTTCCCTTGTAGGGAGATTAGGCTCAAAGATGACGGCCACTTCAATCCCCAGAAAAGTACATGGTGAATTCCTTTACGTTCCTGCTCATCCCACTTAAAAAGCAAATAATGACAGTGTGCATGTGTCTGTTCTCTGTATGCCAGATGGCTCTGTTTACTCAGTACTTGACTACTTGAAAAGCACCACACCAATAGTCAATAGTGTTTTCTGCACTTCAAGGGACATGTTTCTATCTTGAAACTTTTGCTCTTTGCTACATTTTTTTCTTTTATGCTGCATTTTATTTTTACAAGTCTTGAGTAAGAACATAGGAAACTACCTTATATTGAGTTACATTCTATTGGCCCATCTACTTCAATATTTTCAACTCTAATAGGTAGTGGCTCATCTTAGATTAAAGAAGGATTTGTTCATAGCTCTGATCTAGAAAACTCTGGTATTCTCTGATGTTTTTCCAGATAATTACTAACCAGGTCTGATCCTACTTAACTTCTAAAATCAGACAAATAGGATGTGTTCATATGGTATGGTGGTATAAATCTTGTTTTTTATTTTAAACCGCTGCAATAACACCCTTACAGGAGGCTTACAGTTATTAATAGATTAATCATTCATTTAGTTTCAACTCCTGTACCTATAAAGGATTTAAACTTTGAATATACCCTAAATCTTAATTTAAACTCCAGGTATTCATGAAGATAGCAAAACAGCATATGTACCTAATTCAGTGGAAACAAGATGTAATTGTTTCATATCTAGTGTGGGAGAAAGCAAATGCACCCATTCTGGTTTCACCTCGAGAATTTAAAAACTTCAGTGTCCTTAAACCAGTGATTGCCCACACTTTCTTTTAGTTATAAGCTTGTGATGGTCAAGAGGGCCTTGTTTGGGTATAGGTAGTCAATGACCTTCTGTTTTGTTTTTGTTTGTTTGTTTGTTTGTTTGTTTTTGGGAGATGTATGTTTCATAAGCATGACCAAAGACTTTACTGTTGGTTTCTCAGTGCATGCTCCTGCATGTAGGAAATGCATTGTTATAGACAGATTGCATTAATACCAATAGTGGGATCTAACAATGCATTCCCAAGCATTTAGAAGGACTCCTATTTGCTCAATTGAATTCATTCCATAGGAAGGGAAGCTCTTAGGCCGTGATGGCGAACCTATGGCATGTGTGTCAGAGATGGCACACGGCGTCATTTGGCCCGGCACCCGGTGGAGAGAAGGTGGAACAGGTGCGTACCTGTTTCTCCTTCTTCCAGACCTTTCCCGGCCCTCATCTGTCTCTCTGGAGGCTGATGGAGGCCAGGAAAGGCACCGGGGGGGGGGGGGGGGGAGAGAGAAGCAGGCACATGCCTGTTCCTCCTTCTCCCAGACCGTTACCAGCCTCCAGCTGTCTCTGGTGCTGGAAAAACTTTTAGTTGGGGCACTAATTGCATTGCAGAGCTTTGCCTGCACTTCCCTGATATGTCACACTGCAATTCTGATCTAGACTAGGGACAATCCCCTTCTTATATCAGATTTGGTGCTAGAACAGCATCTTTGCAGTTGTGTGGGACATCAGAGGTCCAGCATATCTGCTGGGTTTTTCTGTCTCATGTATCTTGCTTCAAATCTGGAGTGGGGAGCAGGGACTCGAGTGTGTCCTTGGCAGCACTGCAGATGCTTCTTGGGGTGACACTCAGTTCCCAGGCTGCCAGCTTCAGCATCCTCTCCTCCCTGGGTGTGTACCTTCCTACTACTGGGTTGAGCTTGTCACAACCAAGGGAATGCTTCTGCCCCCTCCATAGCTCCAGTGGCAATATTGAGATGACCATCTTTGTATACTCTGCTTTTTTTGATAAGGAAAGAAGGTGAAACAGAATTCCATGCCTAAGGCATTAATGTTCTGCTGCTCATTTGTTGTTGTTGCCTTTGCATCGGTCTCAACCCATGACAACCCTATGGATGAGACATCTCCAGGCCCCCCTGTCCTCTACTTTCTCTACCCAGCTTATATTTGTGGTCTCTTTAATAAAGTCCATCCATCTAGCATGTGGC
>JAIPUX010001232.1:6691530-6718747 GCA_020142125.1 Phrynosoma platyrhinos
CACATCCATACGTGGTAATAGGGAATACGATGGCTTGTATGATTCTGAGTTATATGTCTTTGCATTTTAGGATCTTTTCTCGTTCTTTCGTAGCTGCCCTCCCCATTCTTAATCTTCTCCCAATTTCCTGGTTACAGTCCCCGTTCCGATCAATGTTTGATCCCAGATATGAGAACTCTTTTACTGTTTCTATTTCCTCATTGTCTAGTCTGAATGTGTGTGTAAGTTCTCTGTGGTCATTATGTTTGTTTACTTTATGTTCAACAGTAAGCCTGTCTTTGCACTTTCTTCTTTGATCTTCCTTAGTAGGTGTTCGAGGTCTGTGAAGCTTTCTGCTAGTATTATGGTTTCATCAGCATATCTCAGATTGTTGATATTTCTTCCTCCTATTTTCACTCCTCCCTCTTCCATATCCAAGCCTACTTTCCTTACAATATGTTCTGCATATAAGTTAAATAAGATGCACCCTTGTCTGACTCCTTTGCCAGTTGGGAACCATTCTGTTTCTTCGTGTTCTGTTCTGCTGCTCATAGAAAAAGTAAATACTGCCACCTGTGGAGGTAACATGGATTAAGCAACTTTTACTTTATTGCTGTGTCTGTCACAGGTATGGGATACAGAGGTGCAGGGCAATGAATCCCTCCCTCTTTTCTGAATCTGACCACATGAAATCCTATTCAGGTGTAATTGCCTGCCTGTCACCAGGTCGAGGTCCAGCCCTTGTAAAATACAGTTTGAAAAAAATGTATAAACAGTCAGGAATGATACTCCCTTTTGGGCTAGTCCTGTGCCATCTGTTCCATGCAGGTTATACTGAATATGTATAGCATTCTTCAAACACTTGTAAAATTTTTGTATACAGTGTGTTCCTCTCTAGTTTAAAAAAAAAGAGGCAGGAGTCAGGTTTGATGGGAAACAAGTGTGTGCAGTGGTTCTATTTTGATTTTTCTTCCTGCCTAAGGGAGATGTTTCCTGCATGTTTTGCTGCACTAGCCTCTGGCAGGGAATAGGTTTGTGTTTGATCCCTGATAGTGTCACTACCCACACAGTGAGTCACTGGTAATGCCTTAGCTCTTATTTTTAGTCCTGTTGCTGCCATCAGTCTGTAACCATTAGCCAGCAAGAGACTTAAGCACTGCGATAAACATGTTAATCTCTCTCTCACTCTTTCTCTCTGCCTTCTGCCTCAGTTGCTTTATTTCCAGATACAGTATTCCCCAAGCTCTAATCACTGGCCAGGGGATCCCTGCACCCAGTTATTTAGGCCATTCACAGCAAAGGTGCTAAAGAATTGCTGCATTTGGATGTCAGTAACAAAAGAAGGCGAATTTCCTACAGTCAGTGTGGATCATTTTCCAGTATGCTTCTGATGATGTAGTGTGTCCTGCTTGAAGTATTCTTCATTTTTTAAAAAAAGTTACCCATGGAATTCCACAACCTGCTGCTGATATTCTGATATTGATCCTTTGAGTTGCTAGATATTTTGACTTTGTATTTGTACTGTTAAATTGCCCTTCAAAAAGAGAGGGCTTTTGAACACAGTACAATTGATTATGCATGAAACCAGATCTGGGGGAGAGAGGGGCCAAATAAATGTTGATAAATCTGAATTCCTGCTACTAATTAGTATTAAACAATTAGATCACATACAGGATGTATGTGTAGATCATTGTCCTCAGTATCTGCGGGGATTTGTTCCAGAACCCCCCACAGATACAAAAAAACAACAACACATGGACACTAAAGTTCCTATTTAAAATTTAAAGTACCTGTAATCAGTTGAGGCCAGTTCAAGAAGCCGTCCCAGGACAGTAGCGGTGGCAAGTCACAGGCACCAGGCACGTATTCTTGTTTTGGCTGTGGCACTTCTGCTCTTTCCTTCCAAAGGTGGAATTGGTGGCTGCATGGTCCCAGCAGGACACAGCAAGAATGTGCACCAGAGCCTGGGGCTTACTGTCCTCCTCCCCCTCTCTTATGCACATGGAAGTCAATCCCAAGATGGTGCTGGCACACAAGGCAAAATTGGCAAGTGCCTGGAGCCTGGGGCCTATTGTCACAGCCTCACCCTCAGCCTTTCCTGTGCACATGGAAGTGAACCCCAACATGCTGGGGATGTCTGCTGTCCCTGAAAGCCTGAGCCTGTTATGAGCAGGAAGTTTTTGGATGGAGCACAAGAGCCAAGAGTATTGCACTCTGTACCCTGAAGAAAAACCTGCCTGCAACAGCCTCAAGCTTCAGGAAGGAAAGATAGCAGTGGCAAGCCCCAGGTGCAAGGTGCTTGCTGCTTACCACTTCTGATTCATGTGCCAGCATCTCACATCCTGAGATGGTGGTGCTGGTAGTAAGTTAGCTGTAAATAACCATTATTTTCATGTGTGAGTGTGAACAGACCACACTGAGTAGCTGCACCCCTAATGTATGCATGACATTCTTGTCCAGCATCTGCACATATAGCATGAATCCAGTGTAGTATGCATGTGGTAACCTCTCTACAAGCTGGAATTATTATAGCTTAGGGTTATGGCTCACATGGGCACCACATACATGTATGTACACGTGATGCCCCTTCTGTACACACTTTAATGCTATATGTTTCAAAAGAGAATTGGACATTGAATCTTGACATAATTCCTTTGTGAATTATTTATCGTGTCATCTAGGCAGGTTGGATTGCTTGAAATCAAACTGCTTTGAATTGGAGATCTGGATTATTGTTGAAATCAGCAAGCAAAAACCATGATTTAAATAATTGATTTAAAACAAGCTTGCCACTCACATTTTTTCATATATTTCTTAAAGGGCTGTGTGACATTGTAGTGTGCTAGTTCAGCACTTGGTACAACATTTTACAACATCAAGAAGAATATACTTGTATATTTTTAATAACTTTGATTTGTATACATTTAGGAAATAGTCCTTAATACTCATTACTTGTGTCAGGTTGTAGACACGGTGACAGTAAGAACCAAATCTTTCTCCACTCATGTATACAAATTAATTAAATAAAATAGTGTCCCTGGATGAGGGAATTTTTGTGGAACCTCTCATCTAGGACAGCTACTCTTTCTCACTTTGCATGCCTCTTTCTCTCTCTTGCATTGGATAGTGTGCCAGGATTAGGCCCTACAGTACAGCATTCTGAAAAGAGTCTTTCCTTTGCCCAGTTTGTCTAGTGCCAGATGGGGAGGATGGTGACATTCTTTATCTGGAGCAAAGCTGCTTGTTGCAGCTTCACTTACTATTTAAAAGCAACACCTGTATAGGGCTGTTTTTTCCCCATTTGACGCGGAAGATAAAATGCTTTTGGGCATTCACAAAATGGGTTTTCTTTCCCCAATGAACATTTCCTCTACTCCACTACTTCCTTAATTCAGGAGCACAGTTACCTCTGGCACATGCTTCAACGTGTTTTTAGAGTAAGACCTGAATAGCTTATGAAGAAGAGCAGCTTGCCTAAATGGTTTCTCTTCCAGGTGTAGCAGTTTATCCAATACTGTTAGAATAGCTATAGGGCTTTCTTGAAAATATGTGGGGGTGGGGAGAAACCTTAATTTTTCTACCATCCTCTCTGCAGGCTGTTGCTTGATGAGGAGTTTGATCATACAGATCATTTCAGCTATCCCATTTTATTTTTTTCTCCATGTTCCAGGTTATGTTTGGAAATTGATGGGAGAGGGTGGCTATGTAGAAGAAGTTTGTCTTAGAGTTTGGATTGGACTGCCTGATGCAATAATCCAGTTATATTATTACAGAAATAAAGACTCTGGTTCACAGATGGGGAAAAAACAGATTCCTTTTATTTTAAAAATTGACTATCAGTACAGAGCAGCTGTTCCATTGTATTCAAACATCCTTGTTTGATAAGTTGAGATATTGTGGACAAAAATCTCAAGAAATAGAATGTAGGAAGCATTGATCATGATTTCCCAGCGTTCCAGAAGTCTGTGGCTCAGTTATCCTTGCCTCTTACTTTTTTATGCAGAATTCACTTTGTTCAGAACTTTATTCTTTTAAGTTATACCTCGGCTTTATGGCCTTCTTCTCACTTTTGATTTCAGACATACAATAGCAGTTTTATATTGTCTTTCTGCCAGGAAAATATTTTTCTTCATTTTAATTTTTAATTTAATATTTATTGCTGTATCACTACATTGATAATGCATTTTACTCTGATTTCAGTTTTGCAAAGGGTTATCTGGCAGAAACTGGTAGGAAATTTGAATATGTATATATCATGAGATAGACATTACAAATGAAAGCTAGATGTTATTTGAAGAAATGTTTATTATTTATGGTATTACATATACATATTACATATATGGTATTTTGTATATATATATAATTTTTATTATTATAAGTAAACAACTATGTACAAAACATGTCACAAAAATAAAGCAAAATAAAACATCTGGAAATTTCTACATGGGCTGCTGTAATGAAGAAATCTATGAGGCTTTTGTTTCAGATTTGAATTTGTGTTCACATATATTGATAACAAAAGCATTTCAGGACATAACGTTACTTCTTGGTTGGTAATCAATCACATTTGTTCAAGTACCAATTGCCAAAATGTGTTTATTTTGGGGCAGTGTAACCACATGTGTAGAAATGTGCCGTTATCATTACAACTTTGCCACCATTTGGAGGAAACATTTTTAATTATTCTGGCTAGCTTCACTGGAGTCAAATACCACCTGTGTATAATTTTCAAGGTGTTTCTCTAATCAGTGCTGATCTGGATTTAAAAGGGGTGGAAGACCAAACTGTAGTCCATTTTGAAATGGGAATTGAAAGATTCAAGTCCATTTCCCAGGTTATTCTATGCCACAGATGTTTGGGTAAGAGTGGTCAATCAAAGAGTTGTAGATTAAAGATGGTAGTCCTTTAGTGTCTTGGGAGGGGCGAAACACATTGTACCTCAAATAAGGTAAGTGATATAGGTGGTCCTCTGATTTCCTCTAGTTTGTGTGTAAAAGCAATTATATGATGGATATGAAACCAACAAGCCTTTAATGCAGGGGTAGGCAACCTTTCCCCTTTAAGGGCCAAGGGACTTCAGCTCCCAGAAGCCTCCGCCATGTTGGCCAATAGCTCCTGGGATTCTGGGAGCTGAAGTCCCTCGGCCCTTAAAGGGGAAAGGTTGCCTACCCCTGCTTTAATGGCTCTAAATCTAAAGTTAGTTCGTTGTTTTTAGCCTGCCATTATGAAAAAGGTCTCGGACAAAATATATACCTTATTGTTCTCATCCCTTGAATTGATTGAATTTATCAGAGGAATAGGGAGATTTGTGGACCAGGAAGGAGCAAATAGGAGAGGGATCTGGTGATAGAACTTGCTTTCATCTTGACCATATCTTTACTGATGTTTGTAACCATGGGTTTTTAATGTTTTTAATTACCGTACTTGTGGAATGGGTTTGTTAAAGAATAAACAAGATTGATTGAGGGTGGGCCATTCATTTCCATGTTAATCCAGGGTATGCTCTGATCTTTTTTAATTAAATGAGGGATTTGACTAAATTAGAATACTGCAAAATATAGTTCATAATCAGACATTGCTAACCCCCCCCCCTTTTTTTTTTTTTTTTTGGAAGAGAGGTGTCAAGTGGATTTCCTGAATCTAGGCTTCTTATGGTTAAAAGCAAATGTATTGATGAAATTTTGCCAAAGTTTTTTTTGTCTGTGATGGTTGAAATGGGAAAGTTTGAAATAGGAAGGATAGGCGAGGGGCAATAAACATTTTAATGAAGACTATTCTGCCTAGAATAGAGAGTTTCAATCTCTTCCATTCTAGTGTTTTTGAGATTAACCATTTAGTTATTTTGTTGTAGTTTCTGGGGATTATCTGATTGAAATATTTTGTAATGGTGATTCCTACGTAAGTAAATCCTGCGGGTTTTAACTGGAGATTGGTAGCTTTTTGAATGTCAGAGACACAGCAATTTAGATTTTGAGTAGTTAATTCGGAAACCTGCAAAAATATCAAAGGAGTTTAATATAATGCATAAGATAGGGAAGGGTTATTTGGGTTGTTTTAGGAAGATGATCACATCATCTGTGAAGAGATTTATTTTGGGTTGTTCCCCCTATTTTGGGTCCCCTTATGTTTTCATTTTCTCTGATTGAGGTAGCTAAGGGTTCTATTGCAATAGCAAATAACAGAAGGGATAAGGGACATCCTTGTTTAGTTCCCCTTTGGAGCCTAAAGGTAGAGGAGTTTATTCGATTGACTGTTACTTTGGATTGTCTGTTTGATTTCTTCTAACAAGATGGGCTGGTTGAGTTAGAGCAGTGTGTTGTTCCTTGATTTTCAAAATTTTGAGAGAATCGAGGAATGGATTAAGTTTATCGGGGGGGCTGATTGTTCAGCATAGAGTTTGGAGTAGAACTCTTGGAATTCCTCTATGTCAATTTGAGAGGTTTTGATATTGCCATTTGGGAAGGTGATAGCTGCAACAATTCTTTTTTTCTTCTTTCTGTTTTGCTAATCTAGCTAATAATTTAGAGTTCCTATTACTGTTTTCATAGAAGTCGGTTTCATGTATTGCTTGAATGGGGCCGCGCACCTATTTTATACCCCTCTGTTTCCTGTCTCCGAACGGGCGAGGGGCACAGACTTCAAGTCCATGAAAACGGAGGGACAACTGTAGTTTGAACTGAGTGTAGGTCTAATTCTTCAATATGAGCTTTTTTTCTAATAAGGTTTTTAGTATGGGTCTTCTTGTGGGAGTTTGACAAGAGTTCAATTTCTTTAATCAATTCCTGGCGTTTCCTTTCCTTAATTTTCTTTTGTTTAGAGTCTTCCTCTATATACAGACCCTTAAGCACCGCTTTCACTGTGTCCCATAGTAGCACTTCAGAGGTGCCTTCAGATAAAAAAAGTTTTCTAGATATCTGTTTTCTAGATTAAAAAAAATATTGCTTTTTCTATGGTCTTTTTTAAAAGGGTCATACATTAGGAGTGCTGGGCTAAATCACCAAGACTTTGAAGCGCCCAGTCTAGTATTTTTGGTGAATGGTCTGAATATAAGATTGGATTAATTTTGGAATTTAAAGCTTTGCTTAATAAGGACTTGGAGATTTAAAAAAAAATCAGTTCTGGAATTTTATGGACTGCTGATTAGAAGGTAAAATCTTTCTCTATGGGGTGTAGAGATCTCCAAGGGTCATGTAATCCTGCATCTTTAATTATCTGCATCAATGGAGTTGGACCTGTATATTTAGGAGTTTTTGATTTATCAAGATAGGAGTACAAAACTTCATTAGAGTCACCTCCCAACACTATGGAACCAACAGCCATCTCACATAGATGATGTAAAAAAGTAAAAATTGGTGCTGGCCTGTATTGAGTGAATAGAAGGTGCCTAGAGCAGGGGTAGGCAACCTTTCCCCTTTAAGGGCCGAGGGACTTCAGCTCCCAGAAGCCTCAGCCATTTTGGCCAATAGTCCCATGTTGGCCAATAGCTCCTGGGATTCTGGGAGCTGAAGTCCCTCAGCCCTTAAAGGGGAAAGGTTGCCTACCCCTGGCCTAGAGTGTAGGGTTAACCAAAAATGTCCCCTGTCAGTATTAGGTAGCACCCAGCATCATCTCTAAATTCATTGTTTACCATGAAAGGACATGATTTGTCCAGGAGAATAGCTACCCCTTTGGCTTTCCCATGCCCCTCCATTACATATTGGTTTCCAAAAAAAATTTTGGGGGGGCTGATGAGATCAGAACCCTTACAGCAGGGGTAGGCAACCTTTCCCCTTTAAGGGCCGAGGGACTTCAGCTCCCAGAAGCCTCAGCCATGTTGGCCAATAGTCCCATGTTGGCCAATAGCTCCTGGGATTCTGGGAGCTGAAGTCCCTCGGCCCTTAAAGGGGAAAGGTTGCCTACCCCTGCCTTACGGTGTGTTTCTTGAAAGAATAAGAAATGTGGGTGTAGTTGTTTGATATGTTTTAGGATGTTCACTCTCTTTTTGCTGAGCGTAAGCCCTTAACACTATAGGAAATGACTCTCAGGGATACCATGTAATAAATACTATACTGGATTGTAAAGAGAAATTGGAACTTACTTTCTCATTGCCCGCATTATTTTCCAATTTGAGGGTTAGCATTTGAGGATCTAAAAAGTTGAGTTTTGCCACATTTGGATATCTTAGAGGTTTTTCCCCTACAAATTTTAAGAATAGTTGTGAGAAGTAAATAAACACTCAATAACATAACAATATAGATAGCAATAAACAATGAACAAAGAACAGTATCAAGAAGAATGGAGGACAGGCGTCTCCTGTTCTCCCGATCAGAGTCAAACTTTATGATCTCCTTTTTCCATTGTAAGACATTATTTCTTATGTTTTCAGCCCATCCTGTGATTAATATTTTTATAATAATTTGCTAAGAAGCAAGAAATGTCACATTTTAAACCTTAAGAGTATCATATAACTCTATATAGGCTTGTAGTATATCAGGCAAATTAATAGCTGTGTAGAAAGGGGTGGGGGGTGGGAAACATAGTTTAGGCCTGACTAAAGCCTGGAGTTACTAAGGGCTTTTACAGACTACCAGAAATAATGCAGCTTGAGTCCACTTTAACTGCCCTGGCTCAGTGCTAGGGAATCATGGGAACTGTAGTTTTTGAAGTTCAACAAAAACAGTGGGCAAAAATGATAGTTGGTTGTGCAGGAAAACAAGCCTCAAGTTGGCGTCAGGGGGTGCTGCTAGACTTGTTCCATTGCCTGCCAAGTCTTATCAAAGCATCACCGATAAATTCCCAGGGGTTTGCAGGGCGCCTACACTGAAGCTGGAGGGTTGATTGAACTTCTTTTGTTTTTTTCTTTTCTGTACTGTCTGATGTTGTGTTCCTTGATAGCTATCACCCTTGATAGCCTCATTGAGCAGGTATTTCTTTCAAGATCATGGGTATGGTGATACCAAGTGTCTCAAAAATTTACATCATTTGGGCTTTGGTAGAAGCAGTTAGGGTCTCCTCGCCTTGTAAGATAATGAGCTTGAAGGGGAAACCCCATCTGTATTTTATTCCCTTGGAGAGCAAGACAGCTGTAAAAGGCTTGAAGGACTGTCTTTTTTTTAGTGTCTCCACTGAAACATCTTGGTAGACTGCCACTTTATGCCCCTCATAATTAAGATCTGTGACTCTTGAGTTCAGAACTAAAGTTTTCTTTGGAAATCTTTCAAATCACACGATAATATCCCTGGTGGCCTTTTTAGCTGGCTGTTGTGGCTTTAGGGAGCTATGCATGCGTTCTATTTCTGATGGAGATAGGTTTAACTCAGGATTTATTTTAACTCAGGATTTATTTTATTCATCCATGCAAGTATTGAATCTTGTAGGAGGAGGGGGGGTCACTGATTCTGGAATACTCTTCAGACAAAGGTTTAATCATCTTTCTCGGTTCTCCCAATCCTCCAGCTTATTTTGCAGGTGAGCATTTACTTCTTCTAATGTGCAAATTCTCTTTTCATGATGAGATCCCATTTGGAAGGCAACATTTGCCGTTTCCTCTATATCTTAGATTTTGTTTGAAATCACAGAGATTTTCAAACTAAGTGGCTCTAAAGCAAGTGACCAGACCCTTTGTAGATCCCTGACCAAATTTTCACATAACTTTCCCAATAATTCTGGAAAGGGAAGATCTGAGACCACAGGAGATCCAGGGTTCCCCATTTTACTTACCTTATTAGAGCCACACCTCATGTTGGTATTTATCGGGCCTCTCTCTTCCAGTTGTGGTTTTGCTTTTTTGCAGGTGTGCAAAAATCCATAATGAGTTGATCAGCTGCCCTCTTTAATGTGGACATCTGTACCCCCAGTCTTGTTGATTTTTAAGTTGAAATTCTTTTTATTTATAATTACTCAGGATTGAGACAAGCTCTTCGACTATGTGTCTGCCATGTTTGATGGCTGGCCACACCCCTCATCTATCTATCTATCTCTATCTATCTCTATATCTATCTATCCATCTCTGTTAATTATACATATTTGAATTAATGATACAGGATTTAAGATTTGATATTAATGTCATAAGTCAGGGGTAGGCAACCTTTCCCCTTTAAGGGCCGAGGGACTTCAGCTCCCAGAAGCCTCAGCCATGTTGGCCAATAGCTCCTGGGATTCTGGGAATTGAAGTCCCTCGGCCCTTAAAGGGGAAAGGTTGTCTATCCCTGCCATAAGTGATCAATGGAGCTGGTACTTTGTGATTTTAATAAAAACTATATTAAAAAGAAAAAACTGTATACAGCAAGTAGTTCAACATTTTTGCCCCAAGTAAGAGGCATGGTGATGACAGATATTTTGGTTGTGGGAACAGAAACCGAAAATGGTGAGCTTGCCCTCATATTCTGCATCTCAGGAATAACATTTCACAATCAACTAGTGTCAAGGAACAAAAGAAGAAGCCATCTACCTGTTAAATACAAGCCATCTATCTACACACATAAAACAACTGAAGAAAATCCTGTAAAGGAAATGTCAAAATATAAACAATTCAGAATTAAAGGAAATGCAACTATTTCCTATTAAATTAGGAAAGGGAATGAGAAACATAACAAGAGCCGAACAATACAGCATCTTGGGAGAAAAACTGGGCAAGGACCCTAAGGTGAAGAATAAAAAAATACCCATAGTAACTAGTTAAGCAATTTAGTCATATGCCAAAACTGCCTTTCCTTTTTCCATTTGAAAAAAGAAGACACTTCAACTAGCAATCTGCTGTAATAACATCTGTAATCTGCTGTGTAGATGACACAGGTAAAGAAATCCCAGCATTTTTGTGAAGATGCTGACACCGTATTTGTTACACTTGGAAGTAGATCTAGATCTAAGTTAGAAGCTCAGTCTTTTAACATAAAAATTCAGAGAAAAAGACTGCATCTCTATCTCAAAAGTGCTATGAGAGCCCTTTGCATGCACAGTTGGAAAGTAAGTCCTGCCTTGTGGCTTACTTCCAAGTAAACCTCCTAGGATTTCACAGCAACAATGGATAAAGGTGTCAGGTGGAAACTATCTATGAAAAATTTTGGAGTATCAAAGGATATAAATGGCCTCATTAAAGGTAACATAGAGCCACTGATAAGATTATGTTTAAACGTACAGTTGAAGCTAAAAATATAGATGGGGAAAGCTACAGTTGCATGAAAACGAATGTACTGCCAAAATTCTTACTCTTTTTTCCCAACTATGGTAATAAGTAGACCATAGCAGGAGTTAAAACTAATTCAATCTCTGATTAGCTATTTCGTTTAGAAAAATAAACCTTCAAGAACAAGAATGAGTGCAATGCAGCAGAAGGTTTTAGAAGGTAGTTTGGCAGTGCCAGATTTTATGAATTATTAACATGCAGAAATCTTGACTGCAATGTATCATTGTTGGGAAACAAAGATCGCTCATTTCTGTTGAGCTACAGAGAAGCAATATACCCCAACATCCTTTAAAATTGGGGGAGAACAAGTACGCTACACCCATTTTATAGGTTCTGCTGCTCCTGTTGCTAAATTTACTACTGTGTTACTGAAATATAGCAGTGGCAAACCCAGTCAGCCACTTTGAAACAGGCATTTTTGCTTTGGGACAATAAAGTGTGCCCTTCTTTTGAAGACAAGTTCCATGCCAGGAAGCGTGTTTCAGGTTGAAAACAAAGGCCACCCTTCCTGTGCTCCCAATTTTAAAGCAGAAACAAATGTCAGCAGCAAGGATATATGCAGCATCTAGTGGATTGGAATCACAGTGCATTTTTAACAGCAGAAGTTGCTTATAATTTCTCCAAATTCAGACCATCTCCAAAGAGGTCTTTCTGGAGAAGCTAAAATAGTAGCTAGTCAGATTCTCTTCCTCCACCCACAAATTTGCCTCACCCTGAAAAATAATCAGAACTATTTCAAGGTGGATGGAATGCCTGAAAAATTACCCTCACTATTTTGATATAACCCTGGCAACCAATATTACTATGTAAAAATTAAATTTTATTTGTAGGAGAGGTCTGTTAGTTTAATGTTTGCAGTTATGGGCATTTATGATAAGACACCATACAATTATATAATATGCAAGCAAAAATTCTGAAGAAAATGTGTAACAATATTACTAGGGAATACTGGACATTGTGCAGATTTAATTTCACATATCATGGTGATGGTGGTAATGGACTATAAAGGGGTATGGGAAAGATAGCAAGCACAGAGAACAAAACAGAAGAGAGACCTTTGTTTCTTCCACATGCTGTCCTCCTAAATGAGATAAGGAAGTGTTTAAAAACACACAGTGACTGAATTTGTTTTGGTTAATAGCTGCCAAAATAATTACAGCCAAGAGCTGGAAGAAGAATACTAAACCATCTGTGGAAAAAGAGTGTAGGAAGGTTTGGAATATTGTCTTAACAAGTTAGCTTTCTGCCATTATTCAAATTTGTCCAGGCAGGGAAAGGACTACAGATATGTTTATGGTAACCATTTATTATTATTATTTTCTTTCAATGAAAATGTACAAAGGACTCAATCAAGTATTGGTAATGCTATGGTAATATTTTTAACATATTTCTAAAGATGGAGAAAAATACCTGTGCGTGTTATACACCATATTGATATGTTTAAATCATATCTCCAGAATGGCCACTCACAACCAAAGGCAAAGATATTGGATAATAATTCCATTTCTATTGCAGAGGTTTGGTATGGGGACATGTGAGAAAGAACAAGGAAAGATTTACCTTGATGATGCCAGCAAGAAAGGCAACCATGGGGAAGGAAGACCAAAGGGAAGTGGGGAGGGAAGAGATTCTTGTTGGCCTGAGAAACATTTAAGCATGTACAGATTTTGAGTTGTTTGCTGACTACTTTTAAGATGGTGGCGGTCAGCGGTGTCACTATCTATGGTGACAGACACCCAGCAGGAAAAACTGCCCCACATTCTCCTGCTAAGTCACTTACTTGCCCTCCTCCAGCCACTGCATCATTCTGGCTGGGCAAGTGAGGCAGTTGGAGGCAACAGAAGAGGTGTGTTCACCCCTCTTCTTCCATGGCCAAGCTTTTCCCCAGGCAATAGAGGATCTGAGAAGGGTGAGCATTCGCCTATCCTGCTTCTCTGTGGCCAAGCTTCCTCCCCAGGGAAAAAGCCTGGTGATGGAGGAGCTGGGAAGGGTGACCATTTGCCCTTCCTCCTCCTCCATTTCCCAGCTTCCTCTCCAAGTAATGGAAGAGCTGGGAAATTGGAGCTCAAGACAGCTTACAATATTGTTAAAAACATATATAAAGGTCAACATTAAAATAAAAATAACAAAGAAATTTGAATCGACCACTAACTATAGTAGAAGTAATTGAAGCAATCAGAAAATGTAAAAAAGGCAAAACCCTGGAACCAGATGGGTTCACGACTTCATACTATAAAATCTTTGATGATGAATTAAAAATATATAAAGGTCAACATTAAAATAAAAATAACAAAGAAATTTGAATCAACCACTAACTATACTAGAAGTAATTGAAGCAATCAAAAAATGTAAAAAAGGCAAAACCCTGGAACCAGATGGTTCACGACTTCATACTATAAAATTTTGATGATGAATTAAGTATTCCTTTGCAACTAACAAAGAGTACTATTTAAAGAAAAAACTACCCAAAGCATGAATGGAGGAAGACATAGTACTGGTTCCTAAAGAACATAGAGACTTAACAGATCCCAAAAACTTAAAACCTCTTTTGTTCCTAAATTCAGATGACACATTTTTTGTTCAACACTGGTGGAGAGATTTTAAAAATGTTTACAAGCTTGGATCGATGAAGACAATGTAATTTCATACCTTAAAGATATGAGAGAGAACCTGATATTTGTTATGGATATAGTGGAATTTCATGAACAACATAATGAAAGGAAATTGAGTCTTCTTTTTCAAGGCATGGAGAAAACCTTTGATAATGTAAATTGGCAGATGATGTTTTAAAAGAATGAATATTGGTCAAAATTTTACTAATTGGATAAAGGCAATTCTGGGGTTTGAAGCTAAGAAAACAGAGGTGGAAAGGACATTGTGTATGTAAATTAACTGAATTATCACAAATTGATGTAAAACTTCATTGAAAATTGAAATTAGAAGAAATCCTAAAGGATCCCATGATCAAATTGGCACACAATATGGGACTTCCAATACAGTTGACTCAGTGGGGAAAAACATGAACAAAGGGAAATAGATATATGGTGCCCTAAAATTTAAGGCAAAACTATTATAAAATATATTGTTGATGGTACCTTAGTCTGGATAAAATATCGAGAATACATAAAAATAAAGATAACAAATGTTGGAAAAGCAGAAATGTATCAGGAAGCTTTTACAATTGCTGAGGGTCATGTACCAAGGCAAGGAAATACTGGAACCAGATAAACAATATGATAATGAACATCCTGAAAACAGAGAGGCCAGTGAAGCCAGAATTATATTTGCTGGTATTTTTTATGATAAATTGAAAAAAGAATTTGGTAAAATATTGTATTATATAGCCAGAGTAGCAAGAATTATATATGCCCATAAATGGAGGGAGGAGAGTATCCCAACACAGGCGGAATGATTATTAAAATTGTATGATGTAATGGAAATGGACAAATAAACCCAATTAATCAATGATAGAACACTGGAAATTTTTAACAAAGAATGGAGTTTGGTTTTAATGTTCTTAGAGGAAAGGTGGGGGGATGCTGGTAACTCTGGGACTCAATGATGTAGAAATGTTGCATTCCCTGCTGTGTTAAAGGGAGGTGTTATTATTCCCTTTAGGGATAAACAATCAGTCAGTCCTTCTCTGGCCTGCTCAAATGAATCAAAGGAAAGAGTCTAGCACACTTGTAATGTCTGTCTCTTCTTCAAGGATTTTTGTACCTCCTGAAGCTGAAGAAATGGAAAGGAATCCATTATTATTGATCAAGCAGAGCTCAAAAATTCAACTGGGACTGTATCAGCTGTAGCATCCATGTTGGAGTGGATCTCTGCAATTTTATCTGTAAAGTGCTCTGCAAATTCTTCACAGAGGACTGCCAGGTGGTGTGCATTTTCTGCTTGGTGGCCAGAATGTAACAAACCTTTAACCACTTGAAGCATTTCTATTGTGAAGACATAATGGTGGCAGAAAAGGATACTTTCTTTGCTGTCCACACTGCCACAGAGTAGGCCTTCAAATAGGATGTACCTAGTGCTTGGACAACACTATATTAATAGTGGAAAACATTACTCTCTTGGAAAAATTACTAAGGAAGGTCACGGAGTAAAGTGCAAAGGCAGGCCTGCTGCTGAACATAAAGAAAACAAAAATAATGACCACAGCGAACCTACATAAATTCAAATTAGACAATGAGGTAATTGAAATAATAAAGGATTTCTTGTACCTAGGATCAGGCATTGCCCAGAATGACTGCAGTCAAGAGATCAGAAGATGACTAAGAATGGGAAGGGCAGCCATGAAAGAGCTAGAGAAGATCTTAAAGAGTAAAGATCACCAAAATTAAAATTGTCCAAGACATAGTATTCCCAATCACTATGGATATGAGAGCTGGGCTGTGAAAAAAGTAGATAAAAGGAAAATCAACTCATCTGAGATGTGGTGTTGGAGAAGAGTGCTGATGATATCGTGGACAGCCAGAAAGACAAACAATTGGGTCCTTGAAATAATCAAGCCAGAAATACCCCTGGAGGCCAAGAAGATTTAATTGAGTCTGTTATACTTTGGGCACATCATGAGAAGGCATGACTCATTGGAAAAGACAATAATGCTGGGAAAGGTTGAAGGCAGAAGAAGGAGAGGTAGACTGCACACCAGATGGCTAGACTGAGGGCCTCGGCAGATGGCTAATAGGGCCGTCTCCGAGACCCGGAAGAGGAGGGGCAGCCGCACGCGCGGCGTCCCTTCCTCTTCCTGAGGTCGCCCTGGAAGCTGCCAGCCCTCCGCACGGCCGGCGCTTCCAAGGCAACCTCCCGCCGCAGCGACCACATGCGCTGCAGCGGAAAAGACAGCGAAAGTGCGCCCTACGCGTTTAGGGCGCACTTTCACTGTCTTGAGGAAGGAGCGCTGATTTAGCGCTCCTTCCAGGGACGCTGCAGGAGCGCCGCAGTGTGACTGCCATGGCCCCGCAGCGCTCCGGACCAGGGCGTCCTGGACGCCCTGGTCTGCATCCCCCCTCAGTTAGGGAGGACAAAGGCATGAGTCTACAGGAAATGAGCAGAGCAGTAGAGGACAGGGAGACTTGAAGATGTATCATTCACAAGGTCACCACAAGTCAAAGGCGACTTGAGGGCAACCAACAGCGGCAACAACAAAGTGTTTGGTCAGACTTACTCTGATTCTTCCACCAGTATCATTCTAATATCTGTTTTCCTTGTTTCATCATCCCTAGTTTCCTAGAAAACGAATGGACTGCTTTGACTCCACTCCAAAATAGGGGACATGCAGGAGAGATTGTGTTCACTGCCCTGGCCATTTCCCTGTTCCAGTGGTCAGCCAGAATGTGTGCAAATTGCCTGCTGAAGCAACAGGAAAATCCCCAAGAACCACGAGGAAACCATCCAGTTCTATCAGCCTCTTCATGTGGGATCGTTCTTATCGGTTCCCCACCCTTTTAGAAGTACTGAGTCCCAGTGGTTTTAAATTTGACCAGGTAGCAGTCTATACATGACAATGGAACTGCAGACAGTTTTGTGTCGTCTTTTTACGTATCTTCTCATTCTTTGAGTGATTCACAAAGTTAACTTTATTTGAAAAAAATAGATCATTAGTTTTTTCATATTGTGGTGTGTTGTTTAGTTTGTCCTTATTGTCCTGCAGTTTGGGGACTATCGAAAAGGCATATAATTAAGTCCAATGTATATGAGGTTTCTGTGTATATCTTTGCATAATTTTTTAAGCATATGTGTCTTTCTATGTTACTCTCAAGTTCTTAGCAAACAAAAGTCTGTATTATATTACCATGGAAACCCCTGAGAACAGAGCAATTCTGTGAGGTCAGATTTGAATAATCTGCAAATACAAATTTCTCCCTATCTCTGTGCTTTCAGATTCTGTGCTTTGATGGTACAAAAGAATATACAGAGCTCAAAAAGGGTTAATCTGAATTTTTTAAAAAATAATCTCTGCAATATTGTATTTGAGACATAATGTGGAACTGAAACCATCCTCTGCTGCTATGTGGGATGTACTGAGATGCAGTACATGGATTTGTTTCTGTCTCTGTTCTCTTTAAGAGTATTGAAATGCTACTTGACTAGTGCATTAATGATGAGCAGGGGGCTTTAGTTTCTGAGGGAGAGCTGGCAAGGTTGCAGGCTTTAAGCGATGCTAGCAGGTGGATGCAGGTTAAGAAGCTCAGGCGAGCAGGTCAATCCATTTTGCTTTTTTTAAACTGGAGTGTGCTAGATCACTCTTGACAGAAGAAGAGAAGACATTACAAAACTGTTGGCACCAGGCGTTTTTTCATGTGTTTTTACTCTTCTTTCCAAACTCCCTTTTTCTGGAATATTAAAAAGAGAGACATTTGTTTCTGGGCAGCATCTGTACCTAGCTCTTTCATATGCACTTTATCCTGCTTTGTTTGTTTGTTTGTTTGTTTGTTTGTTTGTTTGTTTGTTTGTTTGTTTTTAGGGCAGACTATTAGCTGGATAAAAATATGATCATCTCTCAAAGGTTGCTTCATATATGGGAATAACAAACCCATATAGAAACAAGAAACTTGCAACCTTAATAGGTGTGGGTAGTGGAACAAAGTAGATAACTGGAATCAAATTGCCATTGGGCCTCTAATTTAACAGATATATAATATCTTAATTGTGTTGTAGCTAACTGAAGCCTAGAGGAAGGAGAGTATATAAAAGGTACAATTTTCTGGGGGTGGATATAGAAAAAGGTGATTTTGACAAGATTAAGTAATTGTGTGAACTTTGTCCTGAAAATTGAATATTGGAATAAGTAAAACAAAATGTAATTGCATCCTCATTTTGGCGGTAATGTAGGTGGTTGCTGGTTCATATCTCATCTTGACTCAGATAGCCTTAAGCTATTGATTGTCTCTGGGCCTCTTTATAGGCTCTTATAGGACTTATGGAAAGACAGTTCGTATATAGCTTATTACTACCATTGGTTTCACAGTCTACCAGGTATAACCAACTGGAGATTTGGTCCATCAGTTATTCAGATCCTATCCAAGAATCTAGGAATTGGTGAGGTATCATCAGATAATATGGCAAGTTCCAAGCAGTGTCACTTTTTGAGTCCGCCTTGAGTCCCTGTACTGGGGGGAAGATGGGATGTTGTTGTTGTTGTTGTCATTGTTGTTGTTGCCATTATGATCTTATCTGTGTTGATTTAATTCAGATGTTTTGTTACTCCATTTGAGATTGTTCCCAGAGCACCTATCACTTGTTTTCTTTTCTCAGAGGTGCTAAATCTCAATTTGTAGGTCTCAATATTTCATAATCTTTTCTCTCTTTTTGTCTTTGATTTTTCTGTCCCTGAGAATCACCACATCTATAATCCAAGCTTTCTTTTTCTCAGCTAGTTATGTCTGCCATATTATATTCTAATCATTTGTCAATTTGAATCTTTAAAGTCTCTCTGTTACTTTGCATTTATTTCTGGGCACAGATGCAACTTGCACCCGTTAAAAGACAATATGGTGTCTCTGGCGAGAAAAATGTGGTTGTAAAATGTAGTAACTTAGTGACACTACAGCATGAAGCTCAGCATACAGAACTGAGCAATGAGTTTGTACCTGTGGCCTGTACCTGTGGCTGAAGCTGGGTGAACATAGAGGAGTCCAACCCCAGTGCCTTTTCTTTCTAGTGTTTCTATTTCCCAAAGTAACTGGTCTGGCTTGCTGGACTCCTGAGGCACCACATAAAAAAGTGCCCCCCCTTTCTTATCCTGACACACTAGAGCACATCTGCCTCTAGCAACAGATGTGTAATGATTAAGAGCTGGTAATGTGTGTGCTGTGCTCCTGGGACAGATGCTGCTGGGAAGTTTAAGCAGAGATTAAACTGCATCACAACTGGAAGAGCCAAGTCATCTGACAGGAATATATCCATTCAGTCCTTCTTTGCTGACAGGCTGGCTTGTTTCTAGCTGCCATCTGGCACTTTCATCTTGTTCTTAGTGGCAGTGAAGGGGGCAGGTTACCCAGGTCCAGGGTTTGACCTTGATAGTATAGAGACTAATTGGCTTTTCTAGTGTCCAGCCTTCATTTTGGATGTACGCTGTTGAGGTATATCTGTTTCATTGGCTTAAAAAATAAATAAATAAATAAAAGGCATCATGCCATGATTAGTAGAGACAGAGCAAGATAGAAAATAATCTAAAACCAAATATCAACCTATGTATCTACATATTCTGGCTAACCTAGGTAGTCTGCCGGCATTTTTGGTAGTTGAATCATTTTTGTGTTCTCCCTGCTTGCACTTCAGAAAGAAGTACATCCCTAAAGTGTGGGTTTATGGGGTGAAGGTCTCTGTGTGGGGGTAAAGATTGCATGTCTTGTTCCTTTTCCTGCCTAGAGATATTTTGGTCATCTTGATTTTAGTCTCTTGCTGCATCCCCATTCCACTGAGCTGGCAAGATAATCCTTTGTTCTGTAGATTTAACTTTTCTACATGAAGAATACTTAAATTGGTTTTTATTGGGTTTACCGGAGCAGGCATTGACCACAGTTAGGGCGCACTTAATGTCCTTACAAGAAGTATACTCAGTAGTTCTCTTAATTTTGGGTCCAGCTTTTGTCCATTGCTTACAGACATTTTTTGCTTCCTTGATAACTTTCTGTTTTCTTTGTACTTTACATGAGTGTGTGGTTTAGAAAGAATGCTCTGGCTGTTGCTTCCTGTACATGATTTACAGATGCTGCCACCACAGTGTGCCTCTATAGTGTTCATTATCCTAGGTATTTTGAAGCTGCAATTGGAATGTTAACCTACCATATATATATATATATATATATATATATATATATATATATATATATGAACCCAAAAATTGAACCAAAAAACCTGAGTCGATTTATTCATGGGCCAATGTAAGTACTGTATTTTAACACTTATTTATAAAGGAACTACCCCCTGGCGAAAAGCAAGATTGTGTCCTGGAAGCACTGATCCCCCTCTCATCTAGCCAGCATAAACAGTTATGCCTGCTGGAATGTTGTATGTTGTTTTGCATTGTTTTCCTTTGTTTCATCCTTCAGATCCTTTGGTACATTGTTCCAAAGTTTTACCCTCGACTTATCCATGGGTAATATCAAAATCCATAATTTTTGCCCTAAAAATCTGCCCTTGACTTATACGTGATGTCGACTTATAGTTGAGCATATACTGTAGTTGGATATGGCACTGAAGTGCAAACTCTCACCCTGGGAGGACTGTTTCTGTCTGTAGCACTGCAATTTTAGTGTGCTGGAGGTTGTTCCTAGGACCAAAGTGGCATTGACACAGTGAAGTCTGAAAGGCCAGTAGCTGGCAGATGCCACATTTCATATGAATGAATGCAAATGACACATTGCTCTTCTGTGTGGCTTTTTATATGAGTGAATTCTATGCAGTCTTTGGAGTTTGCACTGTATGCCCAAATGTGTACTCCACACTTTTTCTTTACAATAAGACATGTTTTTACCCTACTGTGGTTGCCAGATTCAGATCGAAATTCCTCTTGATGAAAGGGTATTGGAGAAGATTCTGCTATAAAGGCATTCACTTATTGAAACCACAGAAGTAGATGGATTGGCTAATCTTAAATCCTGAATGTGTGTATTCTCAATATAACTGAGAGAGCCACTAGAATATTTGACTAAAGCAATCAGGTGGCACTTTATTACTGATCACTTGATTGGAGTCTGTACCCTAAACTGTCCTCTTCTTGCTTTGTCCTCAGTGCTCTGGTTTTCATCATTCCTGAAGGACAGACTTCTTGGGTCTGAAGAAGCAAGCTGCATAAGGCATCTGCTATCTGTGGCTTGGTTAGAAGCATACATTGTGCTATGGTCTGATAGTTAACGTGACTCTTGCTGTTGACTCACTCTTTTGCACTGTGGAGGATGAGTTGTGTGGGCCTTGGGCTGGCTGGGAGAGGAGCAGCTAGCATGCCACAGGCTAGAATAGTTGGTTCTCAGTTCCCATGTTGAGTGGCAGCAGTGCTAATCTAGGCCAGCAAAGGGATTCAGGGGGTGAGTGACTCACCATAGGGTCTTGCGTCTTTTGCTGTTGCAGCAACAGTGCCTGCCATTATTTGGTCCCTGCTGGCACTGCTTTATTTGTTAGCTCTAAGGGGCTCTGAACCAACAAGAAGGTATCTATTTAGCAGTTCCATGTGATTGAAAGGATAATAACATCTTCATACCATTCCTGCATCACTGAAAAGCCAATCCAGCCATACAGATAACATTTGAGGGCATCTACTGTCCCCTGCATGGAGTGTTTCCCTTCTACTAGGGACCTGGTCAGAGCCAAATACCTATATTTATAGTACAAGTCATGCACTTTTAGCAAACGTGATGGCATCTGCTGGTGTTCGATGGTAGGCAGATCCCAGGATGAATTTATAAAGCTGTCTTATGCTGCCACATATTGGTACTTCTGACTTGGGACTGATTCTGACTGAAAGGTGAATTAGTGAGGGCTGGGCCTGATGGTGACCTTAACAGGCAGACAGATGTACACAGAAGAAAGCAAACTGTTTAGAGCTTTACAATTAAAAACATGGAGTTCTTCCTAGAAACAGAATGGGAGCTAGTAAAATGTTTTGGAGGTTGAGGTATTGGGGGTTGAGGTGGGAATACGGGTTAATCTGGTTATTGTTAACTGGATGAGCTAAAGTTTCACAACATTTCATGAAAGCAGACCCACATATGCCCACATTATAATAATTGAGCATTGATTCCCCCAAATCATGGAAACTAGGGCATGATAATCTCTCTTCAGAAGTGTATATAGTTTGTGCACGAGATGAAGCACATAGCGTCATAGCACTTTTGTCTGTAGGTAGACATGATCAAATACAATCTTCCTGAGTCTGGTAACATCCAGATGTTTTGGAGTATAACTACATTATCCCTTGGCAACATATCCATAGCGACCCTGATCTGAGAATCTGATTCCTAAGGAAGAGTGTAACCTCATCCACAATGGTCTCTAGGGGCAGCTGAATTATAAACCTCTGTTTCACCTCAACTGAGATTCAGTTTAGCTGTAGCCCATTACAGACTACAGGGACATATGGAGGACAGGACCCCTGCTTTCTAGTATACTTATTTACTACAGAGGAGAATTTGTTAGGAAAGTGGTGTTTCATATTATGTCTCTCCCCCCCCCCCCCCCCCATGTAGTAATGAAGCACTTCTAAGTAGTCACTTGCAAGACATCCATTAAGGGGATTGAAAAATTAGCTAAGTAGGGATAGGCTGTGTCTGTGTGTGCAGCAAGGCATTCTCGTGTATGGTGTATCATAACAAGAATGCTATAAGGCTGTATCTGCACCTGACCAGAAATGTTTGTCCCGTCCTTTGAAGTTCTCAGAGCTTGGCCTCGTTTCTTTTGAGATTAATAACTTTTTATTGTGACTTTCTATATTTATATGCTTTACCCTTGGGGAAATGGGAGGTGGCCAAGATAGATGGCTTTCCCTGTCCTTTTCTTCAGCCATACTTGTATTCTTCTCTTCTCCTCCACATGACAGCTGATTAGGCACACTGACCTTTTTCATCATATCTCTTTATTTGTGTTACATAAATGTTCCTGGTTGACAGTTCTGAGGTCTGCTCGGGTTTGCAGATGGCTACTTGCTTCGTATATCTGTCTGAAAATATTCTGCCCCAGGCTTCATCCCATCCTTGCTAAGAAATGCCAGTGTGATTTTTAGGAGCAAATTGAGGAATTTAAAACTGGGATTTGTTGCCGCTGCAAGCTGTGAATTGCTTCCACTTTGACCAAATCTTTTACTATTACATTTCCTTTGAAAAATGAAGATTCATAGAGGATTAATGTTCATCATGTATTGTTGTTGTTGTTTTTAGCTTGGAATTTCAGAAATATCACATGACAGTACTGACTGAAGGATTAAGCTGTGTTTGAAAGTAATGGTGGAACCTGATTTTGAGAGCTAGTTTCGGTGACTTTTGGACTCACACACTTGCCTCCCTTTCTCCTTTGGTGTGGCTGTGAGACAGTTGTCAGCATATTTTAGGGAAAATGCAGTTCATCATGTCTGAATTCTAAACAGTTTACTTGTAATGCTGGTTAGTTGAAACACTCCAGATTCCCATCTGTGGATTGAAGAAGGCTTGTTTCAAACTGTAGTTTGGTGTAGACATACCTAAGATGCGTTTTGATTTGGATATTATGTTTGGGTCTGGACTGTACAGCAAGCTATGTGAAATCTAATGCACAAGTGAAATTTTCCAGACTTCCCATTCTAATGCTGGATGAGAGAAAAGAATGCTTGCGCTTTCTGCAGCTCATTTTCCTAACATTAAACTATGATTTAGCTTTAGATTCGAGCCATCCCTGTGCTTAATGAACTGTTGGATTTCTTACTATGTACTACTGTACATGATGATGGTAAACATTTCTCAAATTCAATGCTTCTAGTGACAAGGGGAAGTGGAAAGAGTGAGCTCAAATGTTCCATGATGGAACAGTAGTGGTACCAACTTATCCACCTTCCTATTTGGTATTTGGCTTCTTCATGCTCAGACTACTACCTGCCACTATCCCATCACTAGTTGAATAGTTTTTTACTTATGGGCAGCTGCTTCATGTATCCTCTTCTCACAGCAACATTTTCCCACATTTGCACAAATACATTGTAGGAATAGATTGCACATCCCTGTAGTGCTGGAGCACACAGCATTTTGTCTCTCATATGATACTTAATGAAAAAAAGTGAGAACATATATCTTGTTGCATGAATCCTCCATCTGGCATAGAAGCTAGGGCAAGGAACACACTTCCCCCTTTTTGGCAAACCAGAGCTAAAATTTGAAGCGTGCTGTCTCAAAGGCTGGCATGGAAAGGGAATCTCAAGCGGATGGCTTGAGAGTTCATTTAAAAGTCTATAATTTCAAGGCATTCTGATGGTCACATGAGCTTTTGGAATAAGCCTTTGGATTGATGATCTGCCTGCATTTCAAGAGAGTCAGTGGTGGGGATCCCAAAACCATTTTTACCTGACCTTTTACTGGGCTTCGTGGCTAATGCCATGGAGTTCCGGGAGGAGTCCCATGCACTCAGAGTGAGCTTGAATTCTTTGCTTTGTGCTTGTCTGCCTGTTTTGTTGCCCTGGAGACAGAACAGCGTGGAATTCTTTCCCCCTGACCAAAAATAGTTTTCTGTACCTTGTGACTGGAGTGCTTTCCTTCTTGGTTTGCAGCCAGCTGTGTGTGTGTGTGTGTGTGTGTGTAGGGGGATGCATCTAGATGAGGCAGGTTTCAGGGAGCATAGAGGTCATGGCTTCTTGTTGTAAGCTGTGCATGTAGTATCACCACACTACCCTGCATCTTTTGTCTCCTGTGTCTCAAGAGAGTATAAGGTTTCCTGCAGCAATTGCTCTTGATTTACATCCCCTGTGGCACTTCACGGGTTATGTCATGTCTGCTGAGGCTGTGAGCTGGTCAGCTGTCCATCTTGGCTGAGTGGATGAACAGCACGTGGTAAACTTTTCTATCTTCTCTATCCTGCTCCAGCTTGGATGATCAGCTGCTTGCTTTCCTGTATTGTTGCCCTACAGAACAAGTTCACTAGAAACATGTGGAAGGCTACAGGTAGCTAGATTTTCAGATGTTAGAATACTAGCATTCTGAGCCCTCCAAAGCAGACAATCATCTGCACAATCTGGGATGTAGGAGACATAGATAATGGCCTTCCAGTAGAAGAAGGATTTGCAGTTGCATATTCTTTCATGAGGATGGTACCTCAACTTAATTTCTGGTTCCTGATTTCTTTTTCTTTCTTTCTTGGTCCTAGCTTTTTGTCCATGGAAATTTCTCTCTGGATTAATTTTGAAAGGCAGCGATGTTGCAATCAGATGGGAGATAATTCTACCAATAGAAGAGATGTGTATGCCATGTATGTCCATTTCACAGATGTCCATAGTCAAAGCTTTTCATATATCAGTGGCATCTGAGTCATATTCTTCATTTTTTTTAAAAGTTCCATTCGTGGTTATAGTGATATATGCAAAATGGAACAGGGAATTCTGTTTTTTAGACAATGGGTGTGTGTGAATCTGGTGGCTGATCATCCTTCAGTCCCTAAGAATCTGTAAATTGTTATGTTATTACCTGTTCCCTATTTAATTGAAACTTTGAAACACATCCAAGAAATTAATTTTAGGTTTTTATACACCTGAACCCCCAAATTATCTTTTAGATACTCTGCATTGCCATTTGCAATAGTTGGGAACTCTCTCCCAGGTAAGCTACGGCCAGCCTAAATTATACATCCTTATGTCCAGGAAATTGTTCTCTCTGAGATGCTACTGACTTCTATCTGATCTGAAGCATTTTTCTTCAGCCAGGAAAACATCAGGTGTACTAGTCATGGCAAATATTAAAGAAATAGCATGGAAAGAGTAAGAACTTGTGCATCCTCCCTGAAATCTGTCAGTCCCCCCAGCTCATACCATTTTTTCTCTAGGGAATTGTTCCCTGACAGTGCCGTTGGCTTCCATCTGACCTGAAGTTGTTTGTATGTACAGGGCACTATCAAGTGTGCCAACCCATGCTTGCCATTAAAAATATTTCCAAAAGAAGTAAACAATGAACCCTGTGCACATAAGAAACAAATTGTGGTTCATTCCTTCACTCTTCTAGGACTGTTCCTGACCTTTCTGGTACAGACACTTGACAGTGTTCTACACACCCAAGCAGCTTCAAGTCAGATCAAAGTCAATGGCATTTAACAGGACATTCCCCTGGATATAAAGGTGTATTGTGGGGAATGGGGCTCTGGTTATTTTGATGTTAATAGGCTTTTTCCTTATTCTTTCTGTACTATTTCTGCTATATTACACATGGGTTGGTGTATCCAATACTGTAAGTGTGTACAAAGAGCTTTGGATCAATGTCTGTAGCATCTTACATGAGACTCTTCCCTGGATGGCAGGACGTATGATTTTCAGTGACCTGTAACTTGTTTTGAAGTATCCAGGCATATTTATGTGTTATTTTGGGACTATTTCTGCTGTATCTGATGTGAATTGGCATGCTTGATAGTGCCCTACATATCAAAACAGCTCCAGGTCAAATCAAAATCAGTGGCCTCTCACAGGAATCCCAGAGGTCCAAGCAGGGTTCAGGAAAGGAAGAGGCACCAGGGATCACATTACAAATATATGATGGCTAATGGAGTGCATCAGGAAATTCCAAAAGAAAATCAGTGTGTGCTTTATAGACTATAATAAAGCCTTTGACTGCATAGACCATGAAAGGCTATGGAATGCCTAAAGACATGGGAGTGCCAACACATCTGATAGTTAGAAATCTGTACTCAGGACAAGAGGCCACTGTCAGGATAGAACATGGAGAAACAGAACGGTTCCCCATTAGCAAAGGAGTCAGACAAGGAGTACAAATAGGAGGAAGAAATAATCAACAATCTGAGATATGTTGATGACACTATAATACTAGCAGAGAACCTCACAGAACTAAAAAAAAAAACTATTAAGGAAGATCAAAGAAGAAAGTGCAAAGGCAAGCTTACTGTTGAACATAAAGAAAACAGAAATATTGACCACAGAGAACTTACACACATTCAGACTAGACAATGAGGAAATAGAAATAATAAAAGAGTTCTCATATCTAGATCAAACATTGATCAGAATGGAGACTGCAGCCAGGAAATCAGAAAGAGAATAAGAATGGGGAGGGTGGCTATGAAAGAACTAGAAAAGATCCTAAAATGCAAAGACACACAACTCAGCACAAAAGTCAGAATCATACAAGCCATCATCTTCCCTATTACCATGTGTGGATGTGAGAGCTGAACAGTCAAGAAAGAAGATAGGAAGAAAATCAACTCATTTGAAATGTGGTGCTGGAGAAGAGTGGAGAATTTCATGGACAGCCAAAAGGACAAACAAATGGGTCCTAGCCAGAGATATCCTTAGAAACCAAGATGACAAGACTTGGACTGTCATACTCTGGACACATCATAGAATCATAGAATCATCGAGTTGTAAGAGACCACAAGGGCCATCCAGTCCAAGTCCCT
>JAIPUX010001232.1:6728070-6747065 GCA_020142125.1 Phrynosoma platyrhinos
AGGAAAATACGGTACTCAGTGTAGGTTATAGTTACTGTACTACACCTCTACAAATAAAGATTTTAATCAGCTGCATGCATGCTTTTAAAATGATTGATCTGAGGCTTCCCTCTTATGGCCATTTACCTAGGCATGTTTCATTGAACTCATTGAATAAGTGAGCACTCTCTCTCTCTGTGTTTGTGTGTGTGTGTGTATACCCCTTATTTTCCTGCGTATAAGACTACTTTTTAACCTGCAAAATCTGTGGCTAAAGTGGGGGGGTCGTCTTATACACCGGGTATAAGATAAGGAGGATAGAGGTGCTAAAACTCTATATTTTGACTGGAAAAAAATGGGGGTTCGTCTTATACGCCGGAAAATATGGTGTGTGTGTGTGTGTGTGTGTATATATATATATATATATATATAGAGAGAGAGAGAGAGAGAGAGATGCTGTACTTATATAGTATGTCTGATCGTGTGACATACCAATGGGCATGGCTAGCTTTAAAATTCCCATTATCTTGTTCAGCCTTTGGAACAATGAAGTATGAGATGTTCTGTTGTTAGTATATTTTTGCTTGCTCACTCTCACACTTATTTCATTTCTTCATTATGCATTACATCCCAGTTTGCAGGCCAGTCATCGTAAGTGATAGGTAATTTAGTTTACTGTGGGGGGAAATCAACAGCCCTTCTTATGCTAGAAACTTCACTGCTATCTTTTTTAAGGCTTATGAATCCAGTTATGTGGTTTTTGTTGTATGTGTTGCTGGGAGATGTCCAAACTTGTTAGAAAGAGCACAGCAAAATCTGAATGACAGTCTTGAATTAGTAGTATCAAGCAAAATGGGCCACTTTCAATTTAAAAGATTCACTCAAGCACACTGTTTTGGGTGAGGCAGCAAAATGGCTTTGCAGTGTTTTTCATCAACAATCCAAATAAGCATACTAAATTGGAATCCAGAGAAACTATATTTGTGAACTTTCCTAGACCCATTCCCTTCTTTGGAAAACAGTTAAGTGTGACTTAGGGCCTCAGCAGACGGAGGCCCTGGAGCCGCCGCCAGACGGAGCGCCGCGGGGATGCAGCCTCCGCATCCCGGCGCTCCTGCGGCGGCTCTGGAAGGAGCGCTAAATCAGCGCTCCTTCCTCAAGACAGGGAAAGTGCGCCCTAAAAGCGGCGGGCGCACTTTCCCTGTCTTTTCCTCCGCAGCGCGTCCGGTCGCTGCGGAGGGAGGTTGCCTTGGAAGCGCCGGCCGTGCGGAGGGCCGGCAGCTTCCAGGGCGACCTCAGGAAGAGGAAGGGGCGCCGCTCGTGCGGCTGCCCCTCCTCTTCGGGGCCTCCAAGACGACTCTATTAGTCGTCTGCCGAGGCCCTCTGTCTGAATAGAAACATGTTAAGACAGGGTCTTCTGCTGACTTGTATTCTGAGACAAGGGTGCTGTAACTTTACTACCATCTATGAAGATGGACACAATCTAATGTGATGTATGCTCACAGCTTACTCTTCATTCTCATTCTTTAATTGTCTGCATTACAAGAATATTCAGTTAGTCTGAAACTGGGTATAAGAAGAGGGTTGCTATGACTTTTTTTTAAAAAATGTTATAAATAGAATTTCACGTTAACAACTTCCCTAAAGTTTAGGGGATAAATCTTTAACAATACTTTCTACACTCCCAATTTTTAAGTTTCTTTCTCTAGAAACAAAGTAAGTGAAGTTTTTCAGACTTATGCTGAAAGTTTTGAAGTTTTTGTCTGAAGTTTTTCAGACTTATGCTGAAAAACTTGATTTATGCTCAAGTTAACACTATTATTTACAAAGTTTCATTGTAGGGGACAAGGTGGGTTCCTCTCACTTTGAACTTTACTCTCTAAGTTACTAATGTCTGCTCTGGCTCTGAGAACTTGCACCATAAGTGTGGGACATTTCAAGATACAGAAATAACATCCAAGGCAGTGCTGTGGGGAATGTGTGGCTCTTCAGGTGTTGTTGGACATCAACTACCAGTGATAAGGACTGACAGGAGTTTCAGTGGAGCAACATCTGCAGAACCATATGATTCCATACCCAGGTCTAAGGATTATTCATATTTTTCATTCTAAGAACTAAAATATCAAAACACCTTTTGCATGTTGTACTTTCATCCTTTCCCAGTGCTTTCTTTATACCACTTCCTCTGTTCCTTCTACAGGGCCTTTAAGAAAACATATTCAGGGGTAGCCATATTGGCCATATAGCAAAGTGCAATAACATCCAAAATCAACAAAACAGTGATTTTATTCAGCCAACCAAAACGTACATTATGTATTTTGTGCAATTTGGTTGCCATTGTGTCATTGTTTTGTGGGTCTTTAAACTGCATATGTGAGCATAAGAATGTCAGTAAATATTGCTTTGCATTATCATAATTGCAGAAGGGCAAGGCTTTGATAAAGAGGATGATTAGGAATTTATTTGAATTATTAGGTCCCTTTTCTCATTTTAAAATAGCTGAGACAATGTACAAAGGAGAAGCATAAAACAGTGCTAGGTTATATGTGCTTTATTTATTTACTCATGATTGCTTGTCCTATTGATGTTATTGGGAGTAAAATGTAGACTCCCATAAGCTGCAACTAATTCATGATTTAAAAGAAGACAAGCATACTAAAAACGGGCAGCACCATAAGTTGTGAGTCCAATCAGTATATTTTTTTTTAAAAAAAAGCAGCACTATTAGCACAAAATATCAGCTAAAAACCAATACATGAGCAAAAATAAACAATACATGACCCAAGAAATAGGAGTCAGTATGTTGAAAAGCTGACTTCTCACAAGATGTAAGCCCTCTGTAAAGCCCCCCACCCTCAAATTCTCAATCTTGGGTAAACTGAGTGAGCACGGGAATACTTTTAGGTGCAAAGTAGGGGTTATTTCCTTGTTCTTGTGATTGGGTCACCAACTGGCATTTGTAGGGTTTCTTTTCCTTTTGAATTGGATTGGCTGGATGTAAGTTTTAACTGTTATTAAGAGTTGGCTTATTAAGTCACTGTTGCCATTTTTCTGGTACATCCTATTCAGCTGAGCACATGTCACTGCCCCATTTTTCTTTCATAAAGCTACACCACTTCCAGGATAGACAGAATTCTAACAGAATCTCAGATGCTTTGAGAAGCATTTTTCAGACTTCTTCATCATTTGGGTTAGCTCAAGAAATCAGATGACTTGGTACCCTTCTGAAAATTGCTGCCACTTCTGCCATTGTCCCAGCTGCAAAGAGGTGTTTTCATTGCAATCGCTGTAAAATGTGAAGGTTGCTTATGTACCTGCTGTTGACTTCTCTGCCATAATTAGGGCGCTCTTCAATAATTCCCTACACCAATATCCTACCCTGTTTCCCCCCCTTTCCTTTCCTTTTCCCCCAGCTTCAGCTCTGCTTGTCTGTCTCTCATTCTTAAAAGGAGTTGTACCAGAAAAATAATCTGCTCATACCATATGTATGCATCAGCAAAATATAACAACTCCCAGTTTCATGCTGCTGTTTCCTCACCATTTTTCCTTGTTCATGATTCTGGCAATAAATCTTTATCCTGCCAGCAGTTGAACTCTGTGTGTGTGTCTAGCCCAAAACATTCTTGCCAATTCACTTTGAGATGTTTTGCCACCTTGCCGCTTGCAAAGCAATTATCCTTGCCAATTTAAGAAAGGTAGTCCCTTCTTAAATGAGATAAAACAACAATCCACCAGTGAAGACGGTGTGGAACCTGGCTCTTAGCATTCTTGTTTTCTGCCCTCAATTTTTCCTTTCATAAATTTTTACGACCCTAAACATATTTGATCTCATCTGCTTTTTGAAGCTAAATAGGATCTGTTGTAGTTAGCACTTGGATGGGAAACTGCCTGGGATTACCTGGGAAGATTTAAGAATCAGTCTTGTCAGAAACCATGGAATATCAGTTCTCATCAGAGCTGACAATGCCTGGCAAGGTGGGCTGAGTGCAATGCGGCCCCTGAGTCCCAAATGGATGTTTGCTTTCCAGTGTGCTAAACCAGCATCCCTGTCTCATACTTGGTGCTCCGTAGGGTGTTCCACTTTTCCCGTGTGAACCTGTAGTTGCAAGGGAAGGGTCTAAGGGACTGTCCACTTAGATCTTTTTGATAGTAGACACAGTTCACTGTGTTCCCAGCTCCTGCTTTGAATAGTTGTGCCTTGGAATGGCCTCACAGCTGCTGAAGAGAAGCCTGAGTTGTCATGGTTTCAGGAGCTGTTTGTAGGGTAAAATAGTAATCCTCATTCCCCTTCCCTCTTTGGTGTCACCCAGCCCCTCTCCAAAAAAAAAACAACAAACCCACTTCCCATGCAAAGAGAGGAAAGGGTGGTTGCTGTGGGGAGATTGGAACAAGTTGCTCTTTTTAATAAAGGGAGGAGGATCTGTGGAGGATGGTTTTGGTGTAAACAGAATTCCCTCATTTTGAATAGGTGAAGAGTTGGTGAGGATGAGCTTTTGAGGTGCATCTGAATATTCATTCTTTGGGATCTAGAAGAGACCCAATCTTTTGTTTCTCTCCTTTGTTTTAGTTCAGCTTTATAGCTGCTGAGAAGCACTGTGATATCAGATGCTTTCTCTGATGTCTTTGTCCTAATTTTTTTCTCCTTATTTTTCCTTTCCAATTTATCTTGGAGAATAATTCCCATACTGAGAGCGGAGTCTTCTAATTGAGCCTTTTGGGCGCTCTGTGATTACTTCTTCTGGTCTTTGCTGGCAGTTAATGTCTTGACGGCTCAGCATCTCCGTGCTGCTTTTGGCTGTCTTAGTGACCTTCAAAGCTTCTGTGGCTGCTGAGCTGTACTGCCAGAAAGGAGAAATCTTGGGATCATGAGGGCCATGGGCTGTTTATTCTGCACTGGGCAGACAAGAAAGCAATTCCTCAATTTTCCTAAAACCCACAAAAGGCAGCAATGCAAATACTGAATATCTGCTGTTGGCTAGAACCCACTTAATGAAAGAACAGGGACCCTCAATTGTATGTGTCCATATATTACATGGGTACCCAGAAAATTCTATATAGTTGAGTTGAAAGGCTATGAAATGTAAGGGACAGAAATACAATTGTCCCTCCATATTTGTGGCTTTGACTTTTGCAGATCTGATTATTCACAGATTTTATTAATATGTTCTCTCTAGGAATATCTAGTCCTCTAGTGCAACTTTATGGTCAACTTTAACCAAAAGTCACACTGAAGGACCTAGAGATTCCTAAAGAGAAGACTCCACTAGGCATTTGTAGCTCCTCTAGCTCAATTCTATGGTCAGTGTCTAGCAGATGTTGACTACAGAGTTGCACTGGAGGACCTAGAGATTCCTAGAGAGGTGTTCTCTCAGGTAAAAACGTAGCGTTTTTAATATTTGTAGTTTTTCCACATTCAAGGGGGTCTTGTGCCAGTTGCTACATGGCCAGAAGGAGGAGGAGCCAGCCTGCAAAATTTACCCTCCTCATACCATCTTCACTAAGGAGTGAAACAACAAAATGCAGACATCTTACTAACATCTTCAATTTTTCTCCTGTTTGGTTTGTAACATCTTGCCTGATGAATAAGCCAGTGGAGCTTCAAAAGCTTGCAACAAGTATATTGTGCATTTTGGTTGGCCAATAAAGGTATCACTGTTTGGTGGATTTACATTGAAATAAGTGAGGGGTGCACAAAAGCAGTATCCATGGCTCTTTCAGTATGTCACCCCCTTGCTACCCCTTAATGTTGTCCATAATTCCCCAGTGCCTCCTTTCTCTGTGCCAGTGACTTCTTTATTTATTCCTTAGCTCTTTCTCCACCTTAATCCAGGATTGTGTTTGCTGTCATTTCTTTTTATGTGAAGAGCCATCTGCATCTCCATCTTTGTTTGAAAAGAGAACATCTCAATGTTGAGTTTTGAGAAATAGGCAGTGAGCATTTTTGTCATGGGATATGTAAAACTCAGGGCTCCCAATTCAGATTTGGTGTGGCTTAGGTAGCATGCAGGGCCTGTGTTGTCAGGAGGGTTAATCCAAAGGGACCAGTTAATAATGGTACACAGCGTCCTGTTCACTAACCATCCTTATGTCACCAGCTACCACTCCTGTGAACCCTGCCATTAGCTGTTCAAGCAGATGATTTATGAAGGATTATTTGTATTACACTCGCTAATGCTTTCTAATAGCAAACTTTTAATTAAAAAGAAAGTCTTTCTGGAAGCAGTCTCGGCAGCTGCAGCAAAAATTCTCCATATTTTAATATAATTAGGAAAAGGCTAGGGGTAGGAAGCTAAGCTGCCCTTGACAGTTGTAGCTCTGCATTTAACTCCTACTGAGAACCTGCATCTTGGTATTTTATAAATCAGAGTGGCAATGGATTGCTGCTCAACCTGTTGTTGAAGAAATGATGGGGCAGTTCCCAGCCTTTCCATGTGTGTTCTAGCTCTTTGGGGATAATGAGCAGTTGGGAGAAAATGGTGAGTGGGTGGCATCCATCTGTTCCAATTTATGTATCAGTTGCATTGCTGCAGATGATCACAGTTGCTTTGCCTTCTGTCAGGCCATGTGTATTCTATATTTGTTGTAATAATATAACCTTAATGCTGATTGTAGTATTTTGGGGAGGGGGGAGGGAAACAAGTTGGAGCAATAATTCTCAATATATTTCTTCCATCACCACTCATTTTGCTGCTGAGTTCAGTAGGGTAGCTACCTCCCTTCACCCCCCAGCTAAAGTGGTGGTAGCAAAAGAACCATTAATGATACTCTACGAGATGCAGATGCTTCCTAATGGCTGCCTGGCGTATGCCCAGAGATTAGGTTAATGTTGCTGACTCTGGGTACCTGGCATTTATTCAGAGTGTCTCATTGCAGAAGGATTCCCCAGAGTAATTTGGAGGCTGCAGCACATAAGTCTTCTTTTAAACCAGAAAAGAATGCTGGAGTTACTGCACAAAGAATTTGAGATGCCCATTGCAAGAATGCCTTTGGCTGTGCATATCATCACTTGCAGTTTCACTTAACCCATATGTTTCAAAGAGACTGCAGTACTGTACTGCTACAATCTGGGGTGTGTGACAGAGACTTCTTTAACTTCAAGACTGGATTTGTAAGAATTAGAAGAGGAAACTGAGGTAGAGGTAGCTGAGGGGTATTTGAGATGGAGGCAGGTTAGTAGGCCTTTTTCTAATTTAGCAACAACACAGTATATAATGAGTGTATTAAACATGGGGTTTATTTTATTGCTTATAGTATAGTTTCATTCTCCTGTGGCTCAAATATAGTAAAAAGCACTAATGCTTCCATTTCAGGAAGCCAAACGTGTAACTGTGCTTTTCATGAATATGGTCCCTTTGGCTGTTTCTCAGGGATTGCTTCCAAAGGGGTCAAGAGAGTTTGCTGGAGCAGAATGGGAGTAGTTGGTGGTGACTGGTTTGGATCATTTTGTCTGATACAGGTAATATTACCCCTAGTCTCAACTGGCTTTGCTTATTTTCAATAAATTCCTCACAAAGCCAGAATTGGCTTTATAATGCCATGGTGTCATCCTGTTCATTGGATTACTCATTTTACTACAGAAAAAATGCATCCTCATTGCAGAAGTAATCTAGTTTGACACCACTTTAACTGCCATAGCTCAATGCTGTGGAATTCTGGGAACTGTAGACATTTAGCCTTCTCTGCCAGAGAGCTCGGGTGCGACAATAAACTACAATTCCTGCAGTGTAGATGCAGCCAAGGAAAACTTTATTTATACCAGTTCAAAAAAAAAGTTACAAATATAAGAACATGGTGGTGTTGGTGGTGATGGTGTCTACCTTCAACTTAATGGTGACCCTAAGGCTAAACAGTGGCTCAAGTGGCTAAGACAGATTCTGTTGATTGCAAGGTTGGCAGTTCGAGGCCCGGGTGCTGCATGATGGAGTGAGCTCCTGTCACTAGACCCAGCTTCTGCCAACCTAGTAATTCGAAAGCATGCAAATGCAAGTAGATAAATAGGTACCACTTTGGTTGGAAGGTAAACAATGTTCTGTGCAATCATACTGGCCACATGATCACAGAGTAATTCCTGACTGCTGGCTCTTCGGCTTAGTAACGGAGATGAGCACCGGCCCCTATGGTCGGACACGACTTGACAAACTTGTCAACGGGGAATACCTTTACCTCTTTACTTTTAAGGCTAACCTAATACAGGAGATTTTTTGGAGTTGAAACGGTGTGACTCAAGTCACCCAATAGGTTTCCATGACTAAGTGGGGACTGGAACACTGGTCTCCAGAATTGTCATCCAATGCTCAAACCACTGCACTGTTCTGGCTTTCAAGTTAACATACCTCACATGAAGTGTGTACTTTCAGATTTCACAAAATCCTCATATATTAGAACTAAAGTAACTTCTGAACATTGTAAATATCACATTGTAGGAAAGGACCATAGATACGCATTTAAAATTTAAATTATATCTAGCTTTCATAAGATTACTGCAAGAAAACCATGGAATGAATTTGAAACAAGTCAGCTTGGGTTCTCCCCCCCCCCTTAAATGAATATGTCCTTTCAATCTTCTCATTTTGGCCAATCTCCACATTTTCATCAGTCAGCGTTTTAAGGTAGTAGGGCTGGAAGTTCACTACTTGCTTACCATAATTTTGGTGGCCAGAGAAAGATTCCACACCATCTTGAGATGTTCTGCATGTGTGGTAAACTCATACATAGTTTTTTATGGGTTTTTCGGGTTATGTGGCAGTGTTCTAGAAGAGTTTATTCCTGATGTTTCACCAGCATCTGTGGCTGGCATTGTCAGAGAAACAAACTCATATCATTAATGGATATAATAGCACTTCATATCTGACCTTTATATTCTTAGGAATAAAGGACTTTCTTCCAGCAAACAGCAATTTGCCCACATTTAGACACTTTCATCAGATATAGAAGAAATTTGTAATGAGCATGAACGCCTACATTTGTTACAGTCTTTCCTCCAGCAAGCTCAAAATGGTATATGTGTTTCCTGCTCCCTACTTTATACTCATTGCAACCCTGTGAGGTCCATCAGGCTGAGAGGGAGTGACTAGACTGAAGTCACCAAGTGAGTTTCATAGCTCGCTGAAGCTCCATATTCTAAATATTAACACAACCCCCACACTGTCCTACCTTTATTTTACAAGGAGTAAAGACCAACCACATACCTTCATTGGTTGGTCCTTGCTATAGTTCTGTGGGCATCCATTTAATCCCTTATGGTCATTTTAGGAAAAGGTAAGGGAGAGACTAAAGATAAATGCCCCAGACAGTTTACTCATTGGAAAGGGACTCCAGTCTCTCAATAAATTTGATGTCTCTTTCTCTAGCTCTGTGTTCCTTTCTGAAATGGGCTGAAAACAATGGTGTACAAGTCTTACAGCTGCACCATCAGATAAAGGCATTATCATATTGGCAGTTATATTTTCATAATAAAATGCATAAACTCTGGCACCAAACTTGCCCTTTTCACAGTTGCTGTAAACTGAGCTAACTGAGTGGTTAACTACAACCCCTAAATCGCTTTCGTAGATAGTATTGGCATATATGTCAATTTGTAATCATTTTCACCATTTAGGCTGGTCATCCACTTTGGAGACTTCTTTTGAAAGTTCTACAGGCTGCCCTTTCTGCAGTTGGAACAAGCTTTTCTTTGCTCCTACTGAATTGCAGCTGTGGTTGTAAATAGTTCTTAAAATGCCATTGTTGTTCCTGTGAAATTGGGGTAAATAGTCTCTTGTGATGTTCCTCTCCATATGTTGTTGTATACCATTGCAACAGGCACTCTTTCACCCAGATGTAATGGACGTATTGCTATTTGAATGGGAGGAGCAGGTAACTCTTATGCTCAGGATCTCTTGTGAAAGTTTTCTACATTTAACTTCCCAAAGAAGGCAGAAAATTACTATAATACTAAATGGGTACCAGAAACAAGTAAGTAAGTAAAAAAAAAACACATGCTATTACTTTATTTTGTGCCATCATTTTAAATCTGTAATTTTTAAATGATAAAAATTGTATAATATACATGTAAAGTTAATTGGCAGTTGCAGCAGATGGTCAGAATGTTAAATAGTAAGTAAGGAGCTTATTAATTCTGGGTAAATATCCATTAGCAGAAGCCTTTCTGATGCTGTTTGGGTTTTAATTTAATATTGTCTTACTGGAAAGGGGATTCAGGGCAAGAAGGTCTGCAGTAATAAAGCACACAAGAGCAGGAGAAATGTAACCTGTTTTAAGTCCACAGTGCAGAAATGCTATCAGGATTAACAATGCATTAGTTCTGCATGCCAAATAAGATAAAACAATAAATGTCTTGATAAAACTACAGGAGTATTCAAAGGACTTCATATACATATTCAGCATATTTCCTGACAGCCCTGCTAAGTCTGTCAGTCTTTTTAACTTTAATATGATACTGAGTTTTGCCTTTGGTCACATATTGAATTCATAACAGAGGTAAGAATTCCAGCAAATCTTCGCACTATGGTTCACATAGCGGGGTTGCAGACTGCCAGAAATAGTGCAAATTGAGTCCAATTTTAAGGTTAGGGTTATTGCTAGGGAATCATGGGAATTGTTGTTGTTGTTTCTGAGACATTGAGCCTTCTCTGTCAGAGAGCTCTAGTGCCACAATAAAATACAGTTCCCATGATTCCCTACCCCTAAAAGTGGACTCAATTTGCACTATTTCTGGCAGTCTGCAACCCCCCATTGCTATTCTGTTACACATTCTCTGAAAGAGATGAACAAACATTCAGGAAGGAAGTTATGATATTGGTCTTTACACAACTTCCCTTTCCCTGCCACAGTGTTGATCTGAGTCTGTCCCCTCTCCCCCTTTTTTTTTCTAACACTGGTTTTGCTTTTTCGTGTTCATGTTTACTTTTGGTGCGCTGTAGTCAATCAGGACAGTTGATGTCTTTAATTAATTTTCAGTAAGCTGAAAAATCTTAACGTAGGGCCTTTGCAGACTGCCAGAAATAGTGCACATTAAATTGAGGCACTGCCCTGGCTCAGTGCTAGGGAATCATGGGAACTGTAATTTATTGTGGCACCAGAGCTCTCTGACAGAGAAGGCTCAATGTCCCAGAAAAAAATACAGTTCCCATGATTCCCTAGCACTGAGCCAGGGCAGTGCCTCAATTTAATGTGCACTATTTCTGGCAGTCTGCAAAGGCCCTGAATTAGGTTTACATTAAAAGAGGATAAAAAATGACTACATTTGTATTAAATTTCCATTTAAGTCCAAGTGAAAATCCTGCACTATCAGAATGAAGCTGAAAAGTGACACCTGTGATTTTACATCCCACTCCTCCCACCCCTTTTTTGGTCTTTATTTACCATGGATTTCAATTTTTCTGCAACTTTCTGGTGTTCTCCAGAATGTATAGATATAAGAAGTTTATGGTTTCAGTAATTTAAATGTTTATTATGTTTAGAAATAGGGTGGAGGGGATGGGAGAAATCAGTTACTGAGACTGATGAACTCAAGAGTCCTAAACACAATTTATGCCACCAGCACTGTTCTTGAGGTTTGAATCTTGTGCCCTAAACAGGGAAATTGAGGGACTGGCAAAAAGCAAGAAACCATTTTTCAGAAATCCAACAGAACTGGGATGTGGGTAAAGAAGCACCTGTGAAATGTAAACTTCGTTTTAAAAAATAAAACAAAACAAAAGTATTGAGTTGTCCCTTTTATTAGAAAATGTCTAACTGAATTAATAACTCAATTGCTTTTATTAGTTAATTGATATAATTTACCAGTAGGCTACCCTATTAATTGAAATGGGGGTGATTCAAAGATACCGTAAATGTTTCACTTTCTCTCCTTCAGTTAAAAATATTTCTCTTCCACCAGTTGTTGTAAAAGTGATATTCTTGCATATTTCTTTCTGTGTCAACGCTAAAGACCCCAGTTCTTCATGTCCGCTACCTCTCTTTAGTAGTAGTAGTAGTAGTAGTAGTTGTTGTTAACTGCCTTCAAATCAACTTTGACCTATGGTGACCTTATGAATAAAAGACCTGCAAGTCACCCTATCCTCAGCTTCCCTGTTCAGCTCTTGGAGATTCATGGCTGTAGCCTTTCTTTTAGGATACTCCAATATGTGACTTAACGTAATGTCTCACTCTCTTTTACACAGACCCTAATCCAGCTTCTACATCTCTCTTGACCATTGGAGTCCTAGCATCCCCATCTTGCCTTCCCTGTGCAATGTCAGAAATCAGCTGTTTCTTGAGCAGAGAGGAACTGCGCCTATATGATTTGCTGGCTTGCTCTGACTATGACAGAAATGCAGTGTTTTCTCTTCTTTCTAAATTTCTGTTTTCATTTTCCTCCTCCCTTTGTGCTGACTGTTACATTAGTCTTGTGCCTCCACTTCATCTATGCTGCCATGCTGCTTACTTTTAGTCCCATGTTACAGACAGTGACAGTTTAAAGGGGAAATAACATGTTGATTGAGGTTACTGGACAATTCAGGGGGGGTTGGGTGTTAGTCAGTAAGATGCAGAGATCTGTAGCTATGATAATGTGGACAATGGTCAGCAGCATGGTACTGGGGGGGAAGGTTTTAAGGCATTTCCCATCATATCATTTTTTAAATCTAAATTGCTCATATTGGTGGTGGTGGTGTGTGCCTTCAAGTCATTCCTGAATTATGTTGCTATTTCCAGTACAAAGGGAAATGTACAAGTATCATAGTGGCTTTGGGAGACAACAAGGAAATAGTACGGTGGAAGGAGGGACCCTCCCTCATCCCTGTTCAGTGGGAGAGAAACAAGGGGACCCAGGAGAACCTTGGTCATGGGTTTCCTGCTTGTTATCCACTTGATATCCTGAGATTGAATCATGAGTTTCCTGGTTCATGTCTAATCCCGATCAGCCTATAAACTTGAGTGCCAGCATGGTGTAGTGGTTTGAGCTTTGGACTGTGACTCTGGAGATCAGGATTCGATTCTCCACTTGGCCATTGAAACCCACTGGGTGACCTTCAGCGAGTCACACACTCCTGTGATAGGCTCACTATAAGTCAGAAATAACTTGAAGGCACACAAGAACAACAACAGCTATAAACTTCATGAGACTACTGCTTTCTTTGTCTCAGCTTCCCATTTAAAATATGGTGAATGTCTTGACATGCTCAATAAACCATAAGTTGTGTAGTATGTACATCACTTTTGAATACTATAAAGAGGGGCATCTCAAGCTATCTAACTTGGCAGGGAGCAGCAGCTGATGGCATGTGGACCAGCACCACTCCATGGACCATCACTTTGAGTAGCATTGCTCTAAAGCAGGGGTAGGCAACCTTTTTGAGCCGGGGGCTGGGTTGCTGTCCCTCAGACAATTGGGGGTGCCGAAGCACCAAAAATAAATAAATACAAAAAATATGCATGCACACACTCTCAGCCCCAGAAAAGTCATGGCAAAACCCCTGTGGATATTTTGCCAAGAAAACCCCAAGAACAAGTAATAACAATAATCAGTATCATCATGGCAGGCGGCGGCGGCAGCAGGACCGGCCTGGGGCCGCTCCAAAGGCCTCGGGGGGGCGCATCCGGCCCCTGGGCCTTAGGTTGCCTACCCCTGCTGTAAAGTCTACCTGAGTCCCTGTAGTTTAGTAATTATTAAAAACCAAGTAGCAATTTTCTATGGCAGCAATGCACATTGGAAGGATAAAGCTATTAAAACAACAACAACTGCTTGGTTTTAGAAAGGGGAGACTACTAGGGCAACCCCACACAAGCTTTGGTGCTGATTTTCCACTGGTGTCGTCCTAGATTTTAAGGGATTAAATTTTGTTTCTCTTGGCTCTGTTCTTGAGTCTCTTGCTTCTATCTCTCTTTGTTGTTTCTAGTGCGGCTCCATGAGAGTATTTCAGAAGAAGGTTTCCACTACCTCGTCTTCGATCTGTAAGTGTTTTCTATTTGGCTTTGATCCTTCATCACTGACACAAATGTGTGGGTTGTAGAAAGAGTTGCTAAATAAAAGATGTTTTTGGAATTGTTCTGCTTTCTCCTTCTATTCTGTTCTTTCAAACCTCTCTGCATAGCAGTATCAGTTGATATGCTCAGGGCTATGTCTTTTAAATTCAAAGCAAAACAAAAACAACATTTTGTACTAAAGTTACCTAAATCTTATACAAGAAATATTGAATTCTGCAACCTGTATACTTTATGTATCAAGATCTGTCTAATTTCTCTTGTTTTGCTTATCTTTTATAATGTTTACCCTCCTTTTATAGACAGAAATCTTCATGTCATTCTTCCTGATCCTATGTATCAGCTTATTTGCAGAAACTGGAATTTATTTTCTCCCTTTCCTACAGCCATCTGCATAGCCTACATTTTAGGTGGCTTTCCAGACCACATTCTTACAATGTCACTGTGTTTCTTGGATAACACTGGCTTTCAGATGTTATTTTAAAAAAAACAAAAAAAAAAACTTTTTGCCAACAACAAAAAGGAATAACTGGCAATTTCAGCCAAGCAAAATATCTCAATTTTGCTTAAATATAAAAGTATACACCAAGAAATAATTTTTTGCTATAATATGGTCTCTGGATTGTTTTTAATTTATTTTTACTTTATGCATCTTCTTCTATCAAGCAGTCTCATCAGCTTCTCTTAGCTCTTGAACTTTTCTTACATGTGAGTTAAATTTTTCATTTTTTAAAAAAGGAAAGTCGGATGAAGTCGATTCTTCTAAATCTTTTCAGCTGGAAGTTTGATTTCTGACAACCTCCTAAACAAGAGTGAGTGTTTTTATCCTCATATGTTGCATCTGATTTCAGGGTCACCGGTGGGGAGCTCTTTGAAGATATTGTTGCCAGGGAATACTACAGTGAAGCTGATGCCAGGTAATAAAATGTACCCTGAAATGCCTAATGATTTGGATTGGCCACAGTGGGTTTTCCTCAGTTTTTCTGGAGTTGAAGACTGTAAAATATGTCTTTTCATTGCATACCCTATTAGATCCAGCTTACCCTGTATCATTTTTTCATTTGGTCCCTGTTTCCAAGCCAGGCGTTAGATCACATGCCCCTACAAATTATGTTGGACTGTAACTCCCAGCATCCCTCACCATTAGCTATCCTGGCTAAAGCTGCTGGGATTGGAAATCCAGCGATATCTGGAGGTCTGCAAGCTTCCCATCCCTGCCATAAGAGAAGTAAATCCTTTGGTGTTCTATAGTTTGGATTTCAATCACTTCATCAGAAGCCTCAAACCTTATTACCATATTATTTATTTTTAGAAGGTTTACTGTGGCTGTTGCATTTTCTGTACCTACAACTCTGGTATGAAATTGGCAAGGTTCACAATTGCTCACATAAAACAAATCTAAGAGCACCTCACAGTGCAGCCAAAAAACAAGGAGGTGTTCAGCGTGGCAAAGTATTGTTTAAAAGGGAAATCAACCTAGCTTTCTAACAAGACTTATCTTTGCTTGGTGGCCTTACCACCTTGACCTATGCACGCTTCTCCCTCACCTGGATTCTGGGCATCTTTGATATGTCACTTATGTAACATTTCTAGAACGGTGCTGCAGAATGCTACTGAATTCTTATCAAACATTGGTTTAAAGGAATCAAAAGTCAGATCAAATCACATATACCTCACCTCATTGCAAGGCTGGACAATCTGGATCAATTTATCTAACAGAGTAATCTGCAGTCACAATCAAAGTAGGTTGCAGTTGGAGGAGAGCAGTTGTGCCACACTGTAGTATTAGCAGAGCTTATAAATCCTGATGATTTATAGATTTCTTTCAAATCCTATCAAGTAAGCAAGCAGTTCATGTACAGTGCTGACCTCAAGAAATGGGAAATGCCATTAAAATGATAAAAGCGGTAATTTTTATACTGAGAGGGAATGCTGTCACTGAATTCTGCTAAATATGTGTGAATGAGAGGAAAATCTGGCTGCGACTTTAATGGCCAAGGAAAGGTGTCAACTTACTAAATGAAGCCCTGTGCTTTCCTTTTTTCTGTAGACACATCTCTATAGGACATGTCAGAATCCATGCTCCGTGTTGCCCCTTCTTGGCTTCATTGTGAGCAATTTGGAGGAAAATCCTCCATTCTACCAATTGTACATCTGCATCAGTTGGAAGGAATCTGACAGTAAAGGGAGCAAAGTTTTCAGTGTATCAGTCAACTTATGTGAAAACAGTCTATCTTAACCCAGATTTGTGTTTTACTTCAGAGTGGTTTGCAACTAATACCAGCTTTGTACCCCATTCCACCCTCCAGTGACTTGTTGGGGACTAAGGAGGGCGAAGGAGGCCAGATGGCTTAGCCTTTGAGGGTAGAGAGAATGCATCCACGCTAATGTCTTTGGCTAGTCCTGTCCCTAGCTGACTGTTTTGTACACTGGTTTTTCCCTTCTCCAACTTGGACAGGTCTAACATTGCCCTGCTTGACTCATTGCTAGTTTGTCCCCCGGCTGCACAGAGCTGCATTCCAGAGCCGTCTGAAAGAGAGAGCAAGTGAGAGTGGAGTTTGTGCCAATCTGACCTTCCCTGGGACTCATTGCGCTTTTGCCATTTTTGGCCAGAAAGTCTCCTGCTGTGGATTTGGCTCTCTGCTAGTTGTACAGATTTTTCTTTTCTTGTTCTGGGATTGAAGAGATAGTCACAGAGTGGCTTATGTTACCAGCCCTTTAGTTGGGTCGTGGGGAGTGACATGCCTTGCACAGCCTCATTCTTTCCCATCCTCAGTACTTAAAAGGAGTACATGCTTCTTCCTTTACCAGCTGGTTTCCTTTGCGTATTCTGCTACATCCACTATTACCTTCAAGGAATTATTTTCTTTCAGTCTTTCTCCCAGTGTTGCTATGTTTATTGTATGCATTATAACATTATTTGTGAAAACAAAAAGGTGGATTGCTTTTCTTTTTTTTCTTTTTGGAAGGGGGGAGAAAAGGGAAAAAAGCAAGTTTGCCATTCACATCCCTCTTTATGCTGTAAGCAAAGGGATTTGTACTCTGATGGGTCTGACTTCTCTGCCTCCTTCAGAGTCAAATTAATATGGGAGGGTTTGAAGCCTGTAGACTTCCCAGGTGTCTTGCAGGAGCTGTTAAGATGCAAACTCCTTTGTACATCAAATAAACTTCCTTGTGTGCTGTGAGTCTCTTACGTGCCAGCTGCTGTGTCTGCTTCGTTCCAAGTGCCTGGAAACCTCTATCAGGTTGATGAGCTTTCCCAGAAATCTCTGTGTGTGTTGCCTTGCACACATGCAATGTGGGTGTAGTGTTGTCCTGACATGAGAAGTGTAAATGACAAGTTGCTCTGCTTTCTGCAGTATTGCTGCAGAAAGAAAGAAATGAAGGCAGCAGATTTTCCCAAAGCTTGCAAGAAACGTACTGAGTGTGTGCTGCTTGAGGATGGAAATAAGGGAGCTAAAAATGCAGGCTAAGTGGGCTTCATACTTAAAAGGTGCCCAACCCTTCTCTGCAGATGCATCATCATTGTAATGTGCTTGCATTTGTTGCTACTAAAAGCTTTCCACCCTGGCAGCTTCCCAGTCTGACTGTTACAGGGAAAGGCTGCTGTTTGATTAAAACATCAATAGAGCCTTGCCAAATAGAGGCCAGTGAACTTCCTACTCACACTTTTGTGGGGTGTATGGGTCTATCCTTTGGGGGTCCTCTGAGGCACTGACTGAAGTGAAAGCATTGTGGGGCTTTCAAGCACTTCAGAGTCCAAGTGGATTGAAAGGCAGAAAATGGTGTTATAAAAGTAGTTCCATCCAAAGTGTCTCTTATTTTCTAACAGCATTTTATGTACTGTTGAACCTTGAATCTACTGTCCTGGTTTTAAGTGTGTGCACAGTCTAATGTCTGAGGAGCCTTGAGAGAGAAGTGTATTACATATTCAAGAAATAAATACACTAATGAATAACACTTTCCCCCTGTTCTGCAGCCACTGCATTCACCAGATTTTGGAGAGCGTCAATCATATTCATCAACATGATATTGTACACAGGGACTTAAAGGTAATATTCACTTCAGTGGAAATATGTTTTGAGGCTTTGGTTGGTAAAATAGAGGCTGAAATCCTATTGATGCACTGTGCCAGAGTAAATTACACTGGCATAGAAAATGGAGATGGTACTAATGCCCTAATAACTGACTGTTACAGTAGTGCAGTGCTCCAAAAGGATTCTGTTGGGAGGCTGAAAGAAGACTATCACACAGCCTCTTTCTAACTATCATGATATGGTTGGCCTTAGGTGGCTCCTCTGCATTAATATCATTGTGCTCAATGCTTTTTAATTTAATACGCTTCTCTCCTGCAAATGTGGCCATCACTCATAGAACCATACATTTCCCCATATTAACACTGTGCTTGTCATAGGAGTAGTTGCATTCTTTGTATTTGTGCCAGGACATAACTTTATGTTTCAGCAGACAACTTGAATTACCTCCAGGACTTGACAATTATAAATTGTGTGCATACAGGCTATTGTGCCCAAGTATGAGCTCAGGTGCAGTGGCAATTTAGATGAGAGCAGGTTCTTTAAAAATTGAAGTAAAATGAGAGAAGAGCCAGTCCTGACAGTGCATCTGAAGGAAAGGGCTAGTTGCTGCAGCAAAAGTAAATGCATACCACAGGAGGGAAAAGTGAGTGCAGACTGGATCCATAAGTGCTGCAGGCATCAGAAGGCAAATGTACTTAGAGCAGAATCAACCTAAAGAGAAGCAGGAGGCACATGGTGTTGGAAGCTCCTTCATTTGCCTGGAGAGCCTGGCTGTGAACCATGCCATCTTGTTAAATTCATAGCATTCTTTATCAGACAACTGGTATTCCATTTGGTCCCATCCCTCCCTCATCCATTATCCACTACATAATAGACCATGAATCTGTGAAGAGGGGCTTGTTTTCTGAGAAGTTTGGGCAGGCTGGTTTTATATTTATATTTTGGTGGGGTATCTGATAAAACTGTAGCAATATACAGTGGTACCTCTACTTACGAAATTAATCCGTTCCACAG
>JAIPUX010001232.1:6747165-6757669 GCA_020142125.1 Phrynosoma platyrhinos
AATTTTTCGTAAGATGAAGCATTCATAAGTAGAGGTACCACTGTATTTGAGACTCAAGAATTGTTTTGTTTTAAATAGTAATAGACATCCTTTATGTATGTGACAAAATTTGTTTGCAACACATTCCAATGTGGCTATTGAGATCTTATGCCTCTTCCTGACAATCACTTATTCCAACTTTTGTTCCTGTACCCCAGTGATCCCACACTATTTTGAAGTTTATAAAATATCAAAATATTCAGATCCAATACTGAATTGCAATTCCAAAGATGTTATATCTAAAGTATGGATCATGTTGCTGATTAGACAGATGTTAGGATTGTGACATAGCTCTCTGCTGCTATTTTGAGCCTGTTCATAATGACTGTTGTCCGTATTGTATTATCTTTTAGCAAATACAAAAAATCTCTATTTTCATTTTTATTACTATCTCTTTATGTGGATAGTAGTGTGTATATTCTCACTTGTTCCACTTTCTGTTCCATTTTCTCTCTATTCACTGAAAAGATTGACAAACCAGAACCGAACACAACATTCCAAGTTATTCACACCATAGATTTTTACATTTAAAAAAAAAAGTTGTCACAGTGATTGATATCTTACTTTCAGTCTGTTTCTGGATGATCCCTTGCATTGGAGTTACCTTTATCACAGTAGTTCCACATTGGGTTGATGTATTCGTTGAGTTACTTGCTACCAGCCTAATACCACTTTTCTAGACCACCCCGTTATGTGAGAACCCCTTCAAGGGTATATATGGAATCCCTCTCCCATTCTGCACCACTTAATGCTTGCTTAAATCAAACCACATTCAAAACTTTATTGCCAGTTCTCCCAAATGGAGAGACTCCTTTGGAATTCCTCTTTGAAAGATCATCTTTGCAATCCCATTTTTGTATTTATTACTCTGAATAATATGGTCCCATTTGCAAACTTGGTCGCCCCACTGTTTAGTCCTAATTCAGGTCCATTATAAACCACTTCTTACACCCCTCCTTTATGACAACTATGCATTTTCCCCTGCTGCCTGTGTTGCACTGCAGCAGACAATGGTGTGTATATGTTCTTAGTTCAACAACTTGGACCAAATTCCCTCATGAATTTTCCCCTAAATAATTTGCAGTGCACCACAGATATACAGCAGGTTATAAAAGTTCATTGGCAGACAAATCAATGCGGACAAAGTTCCCTGTGGGTAAGAAGTTAGAAAACTACTGGCTCACCAGACTGTGATCCGGTGAAAGCTGCCAAATGCATTTTGAGGTTTTTTTCCTGTCTTCTTCAGCAGTTGTCTTTTACCACTTAAAATACTCCAGTTTCTTGTCTGAAGTGTATGTTCAGTGGGCGTCATTCATAGCTTATTTACTCATTAAGAGAAATGTTTTATGCTTGCATTAAATTTTTAAGATCCCAGAGTCTTCAGATTAGGACCGTGAGCCAGCAAACCTCTTATAGTCAGTTACAAAACCAAAAAAATAGAGTTTCTATTTAATAGGAAAGGTCTTAGTCTTCTTTCTTGGTTCCAAGAAAGTTTCAATGCAGCAATCTGCCTCTTTTTGCTAACCATTAGTCATGGAAGGTCCTATGAAATAATAGCAGGGAAGTTCTTTGAACTGACAATAAGATTTTCCTTGATGCCTCAGTATGATTCTCTTAGAAGTCTCCCCTTAGCCAAAAACTACTGCCTCCCTGTAAACACAGGCTGGATAAGACTGCCATTATCTTAGGTTTTCCTGATCTTGAAATTGAAAAGGGTGAATGCCTTAGAAAATACAATAAATATGAAAATGTAGAGTCAGATCTTGGGCAACATCCTGCCACTAAAGCAATATACATTTCTAACATGGATGCTGTTGGGTTGGGATGAGCTTTATCACAGAGCAGCCATTTGCATGAGTAAAATATTCATGCAGTGCCATAAACTATTGCAGGATATGTTTCTTAGAATGGATTATTGGAAAATACCATATAAACACATTGAAACAATAAGGACTTGCCTCGGCGTAAATGCTGCATTAACCAAAATTGATCCTAAATAGAAATGAGCATCATTGTGGTGGCTATTTCCTTGCCAGTCTTATAAAGAGCCCTCCCAGTTGACAGTGATGATTTCACACCTCTGTGAGGGACCTAAAAGCTCTCCATAGAACTGCTTTTGCATAAAGGTTGAATCCTCCTGAGGCTATTATTTTATTTATTTTATTTTATTTGCCACCTTTCTCCTGAAAAGGGACTCTGAGGGTGCTCACAGATAAAAATGGTTATAAACTTTACAATAAAAATGTAAACGCAATTAAAATCATCTCTCTAAAACAATCTAAAATTACATTACCGTACATACACAAAAGTTAAAAAATATAAATAGAACATACATCCCATATAAAAGCTTCCATAGAGCCTGGGAGTTGATAACCCTTTGTTTTTCCTATGTTGTAAGTTGATACACTTGTTTCCACAGCTACCTCATATTTCTGTTGGTATGATTCAGATTGATTTTGATAAAAACTGGACATCAGTGTGCATGGTATTATTTGTGACCATAAACCATTTCTAGATGGACAGTATGAATGAGTGGTAAGCCGCCCGATTGTTTTTAACAGAGGGGTGGGGTATAAATAATAATAATAATAATAATAATAATAAATAAAAATATGTCAGATAGGTAGGGGAGTATGAACAGACATCATGAGGAAAAACTAGGTAGCTGTGAATTAAGAGCACAAAAGTTATTATTATTATTATTATTATGTTTATGTTTATGTTTATGTTTATGTTTATTTATATCCTGTCTTCCTCCCAACACAGGAACTCAAGGCAGCTAACAAATCTAAAACAGTCCCAAGTTAAAACAGTAGAAAACATTAAAAATACAAAGTTTAAAAAACAATTAAACAATTAAAACAATTAAAATGTTATATTATTAAAATGTTACAGTTTGAAATTCTTTAAAACAAAAACAAAACATCCATTTCATGTGAAGGCCTGGGGACATAAAAACATCTTTACTTGCACAGCAGGGATGGGGCCATCCTGGCCTCCCTAGGGAGGGAGTTCCAGAGCTTGGAAAATGTGTAAATTCTGACTTTACACATTAGACCAAATTCAAATAGCCTTGAAAAGCCAAAAAGCTTTAAAATAAAATACAAAGTTGTGCCATTTAGAGCTTGAAAAATCCTGTAAGTCATTGGTTTTCCACAGAAGAGATTTTAATTAGTGCTTGAGCATTAGTACTGTGTATGCTCATGTATAAATTGGCCTCATGCATACATCGAGGGCAGGTTTTGGAGACAAATGTATGGATTTTGGTATGACCTGTGGATTATTATTATTATTATTTGTATCCTGCCTCTCCCTGTTGAGGATTGAGGCGGGTAACAGCAAAAATTAAAACAAATACAGAAATAAATAACAAGAAACAATCCCTGAACCCCCCACCTCTTCAATGCACCCACCCTTCGATATAAAATTACAACAATAAAATCCCTATAACTAAAAAACAATTAAAAACAATTAATAGCATTGGCAATGTCTAGGGGGGGTAGATCACATGGGCAGTTAGTTCTGTCCAGGACAGAGGTCAGTCTGGGTAGGCCCACTGGAAGAGAATCGTTTTTATCGCTTTTTTAGAAACGTCAAGAGATGTAATCTGGCGAGTTTCCTCCAGCAGGTTATTCCAAATTTTAGGAGCAGCAACTGAAAAGGTCCTCTGGGAAGTCATCACCAGTGTAATTTTCCTTGATAAGTCAAGGGTGCCAATGTTGCTTTCACATTCCCATTGCTCCCTTCACCTCTTGGCACTGCTTTGCGGGGAATCACTAAAGAGACACCACCATCCTTTGGAGTCTCAGAGTTTCATCTCGGTCCTCTGAAGCTTAGTTGGTTAGTCCCCTCTGCGTTGAGACAAGGACTGCTAGCAAATAATGGCAGAGGTTGTCTGCCATTTGTAAAGATAAGATCCCATCCTTAGACACAAGGCCTTGATCTGATATCTGATGCTGACCACTGAATGAGCTCTTTCACTTTGTCATTTATTTGAGTTAATTACTGTATATACGCATGTATAAGTCTAGAAATTTTAGTCAAAAAATTGACTCCAAAAACCTGGATCAACTTATCCACAAGTCAATGTATGTTCTGTGCTTTAACTCCTATAAAAAAGGGAACCATCCCCTGGTGAAAGGCAATAATCTGCCTGGAAGCACTGACTCTTTTCTATTTTCTCATCCATCCATCTTTTAGGATGCTGGAATTTTATAAGTTTTTAAGCATTGTTTTTCTTTGTTTCATCCTTTAGATATTTTTACCCTCTACTTGTCCATGGGTCATATGAAAATCCATAATTTTGGCCCCAAAACCTGCCCTTGACTTATACATGAGGTTGACTTGTAGTCGAGTGTATACAGTAAGTGTAGTTTTAAAAACAAGACATCTGAGTACAAGAGCATAATCACTAATGGAGCCTAAACATTAGATATTGATCCTCATAACTCCTACTGATCATCTGTTTCAGTATCACACTTCAGTCTAATCAGGAACTTAAAATAATGCTTCTGAACATTCTGCCAAATCATTTCTTGCCAGGAATATAATAATTCTGGTTTTCTCTATCAGGGGTGGGGGGCAACTACAAATCATATGGCAGTAACAGAAATTGGCATACTTTCTCCTTGGAATTAGGCAAGTGGGTCTATCCAGTGAACTGACTTCACTGACATTTACACCTTCCCTTGTTTGCCAAGGTAAGGCTGTTTTCAAAATTTGTCATTTCAGAGCATAAATATGTTTGACATGGAAAGAAGGGGATTGCACATTAATAATGCTAATACAAGGAGGTATCACAAAGTTTTAATTGTCACCTTTAAAAAAACGGACAGAAAGTTTGTTTTGATTTGTAGTTGTTAACTTATTTCTATGTAGTCACCATCCAGATTTACACATTTTTCCCAGCATTTCTTGACCCTCCAAATACCATTATTGTAGAAGTCTGTAGATTGTGCTTTACAAGGATTTTTCACTTTAGTCACTTCTGGCACAACCTGTCACAAAGATAAAGGACACAATAATCTGATTTTTCTCAACATCATGCACTTAGGGACCAATGATGACACTGACAAAATTTCATCAATATATCATAATAACTTCTGGGTGATGATTATTACTTTTTATGATACCTACTCATAAGGCGCACTCTGCAGACTCTATAATATCAGGTATTTGGACGGTCAAGAAATACTGGGGAAAATGTGTAAATCTGGATGGTGACTACGTAGGAATAAGTTAACAGCTACAAATCAAAACAAACTTTCTGTCAAATTAAAGGTGACAATTAAATTTACGATACCCCCTTGTATGGCCATTATCTTTAGACTGAAGGTGTTTTAACTTGAATGAGGTCTCAGAGCAATCTCCCACTGAAGGATTATGAGGAACAAATGTATAAAATCAAGACTTGTAGACTACTGTGTAAATGTATTTTTATGTCCAGCATTTCCCTTGAACTAACTAAACCATTATGCTTTATTGCATGATAGGCTCAGCATCTTCTGTTTTTGTTTATTTATTTTTTAATGTTAATCCCACACACACATGAGAAATAAAGGCCACAACCCTTAAGTCAATCACCTGTAATAATCAATATACAGACAGGAATTGTGAAGTGCATCAGAAGGATGAAGTGCATGTCTTCAGCCTTGGTATGTGGCATCTGGAGAAGCACACACTAACAAATCTGCTTGTAGCTTGTCTTACATAGTAGTATAGGGATCTGGTGCTAGTAATCACTGCTGCATCCCCCCCATCTTATTATTATATAACCATAGAATCATAGAGTCAGAAGAAACCCAAGGGCCTTCCAATCCAACCCCCCTGCCATGCAGGAATACACAATCAAAGCATCCCCGACAGATGGCCATCCAGCCTCTGTTTAAAGACCTCTAAAGAAGGAAACTCCACCACACTCTGAGGTAGTATATTTCACTGTCAAACAGCTCTTACTGTCAGGATCACACTTTTTCCTAGTTTGAGTAAGAATCCTATTTTCTGTTTTACAAAGGTGCAAAGGTAACCTATTCAGTGTATTCTATAGTGGTGGATGACTTTCTAGTTGTTACTAGAACTGCTGAAAATGTGCAGCATCTTTAATGTGCCCACCGGTATTTTCCTTTTTCACCCTTGAAGCAGGTAATTTCTACCTGGAAGAAATAAGACCGAGCCAGTTTAAATAATACAGTCATCCCTCTATTTTCACGGGGGATCCACTCCAGAACCACCACCCCCCGGCAAAAACAGGTTCACAAATATTCAAGCCCCATAGGCTTGATTGGGGCCCCCATTGATTTAAACGTAGGTCACCCTTCCATGAATATGCAAAACCACAGACTTCAAGTCCATGAGAACAGAGGAGTGACTGTAATTGGAATCTAGTAGCAAAGCTATTCCTTGACCTGTACTATTTCATGTTCTTGGTAGGAGATTATGTAGAAAGATAGCATGTTGAGAAGACAAAATGTTTTGGCCTTCTGTATTCAAAAATCAACACTTTTTCTCATGCACATATGCTAGCTTTCAGTGTTACAGACCAGGAGAAATTTTGCCACTTGATTCTGATTAAAGTACAAACTGGCCCTGAGAGATTGTAAACTGCCTAGGCTGTACAGGTAAATGTTGTTCTTTATCTTTACCTTTACCTAACCTATGCCTTCAAGATTATAGCATTCCCCCCCCCCCATATTCTTGATCACCATGTAAACCATATAATAGGAAGATGAACTCTAACCCTTAATGGCTTACAGCTGAACCAATGTGAGGCCATCTCTTTAACCTTTCCCCAGAAACCTGTTTGTTCTGATGCATAAGAGTACACCATAGAGGTTGTTCCTGGATATCCAAGGCTTGTCCCAAATGAGGACCCTTTTTTATAATGCTTTGGAACATCCTCAGAAGCCAGAAAGATAGTGCTGGATTAGATTTTTAATAATGGGGAGTTGGATAGGTATTTACCTAATCTGAAGTTGAAAGGACTACTTCTGGATCTTCTGTTGGTAGGAGGTAGGGGGTTGGATGCGGAGACCTGTTTCTAGATGAATTACATAGGGTGCGGAGTCACATTTTGAATTTTAAGCAGTCAGAGTTCTGACTTCTTCAGAGTTGAAGTGATGCCAGCCTAGGGCAATGCTTTCTTTAGTACATTTCGGAGTCCACTGTTCTTCCTGACTTCTCTGATATCTTCATTGGACTTTTGTGGAACGTGTCCTAAACAAAGAGAGAGGGGCATAGTGATGGTGGCTATCCTGAGCAACATGGAAGCAGTGGCCTCTGACTGCGGAGGAAAATTTCCAACAATCCCTAGAATTGAATCAGTAGACAGCACTGCAGTGACTCTGTGAATTTCAGTCTGCTTGTCTCTGTTCAGCATTCTGTAGCAGATGGTGTGTGTTCCATGATTTCCCTCAAGTCTGGACTTTGTGCTGGACTACGAATGACAACATACTTCAGAAAAGAGGAGTTTCTGTCCCAAAATAGGCAAGAGCAGGACCTGGTGAGAGTTGAACAGGCTTTCGTGTGGCAGGGATGGGATTTCAGTGCATTACATAGCTTCTTACCCTTCCACCTGAGTGGCAAAATTGGTGCAAATTATGCAGATTCATGGTAATCTGGCATAACATGGGCTTTCAGCTTTTCTTGATACATAATTAGCATACTCTTGCTATAGAGCTCTGTGCAAATAAATGGATGAATATACATGGTCCTGCATGTTATCCTCTTGTTTACTTGTCCAGGGCCTTTGGGATCTCATGTGATGTTCGCTAGGATTTGTATCACTGCAGCTTGCTATGTTTGCTGCAGTATTATATCTCTACATGGTTGTATTGCAAGCAAATTTGAAGGAAATGCAGACTCAGTGCCATCTACTGGCAATATCAGACATTTATAATAGCATGATTTTGAACAGAGTGGATAACATTTTTATTTTTTATGTAAATCTTACATTTTAAAAAATTAAGTGCTTTTTGAGAAAAAATATATATCTAAAGATAGTTTTCTGTTTAAGATACATTATGGTCCAAAGGTTATTCATTATGAATTTGGGATTAGTTTTTAATTAAGTAACATGAGAATGTATATTCATGCAATATTTAAAATGTTTGTAAATTAATTCCATTAATCCATTCTCAGTGTCACAATGTCATGTTCTTCCAGATGTTTTTGTAAGATTATTGGGCAGTTTTTCTATCTAGAGGATGCTTCATTTTACAGTTCTCAAAACTATGAATTTGTGTCTGCAGAGACCACAATCTCACATTGTTCTTTTGCAAATCAATGTTCACAGAATCAACCCCTTACCTATTAAGCGCTAAGTTTCAAAACATTCAATGAATAGGTTGTTGGGATACTAAGAGTGGAATAGATCTGAAGAAGAAGCTAAGTGTGAGGAGGGAGGAACAAACAGTAAAAATGAAAGGGAAACCTTTTGAGCAAAATACTCCACATGCCTTTGGATTATCAGTTTAGTTAAATTAAACTATTTAAATTGTTATTATTTAGGTAGTGGTTATTTTCCTCCTTTCAGTAAATTCCAGCAGAAAGGTTGTCCAAATATGAATAATTAAACTGGAGATAGTTCACAGTAATTTCATAATTATCTATCTATGATGTGTTACTAATATTATAACCAAATCAGTATTTTTATATAATTGTACAACTAATCTGAAAAGTTGTTATTCTAAAACTGAAAATTTCATCTGGTTGTAAATATTAAGATTACACCAACAAGAATGAATCTTCCTTAACTCTTGGTTGTGTAAAATATGTATTAAGCTTATAGCAAGTAAGAATGCTCTTTGTGCATATGGGGCAGGGGAAGGGATCGCATAATTAAATCTTTCTGAATAGTGATTTAAATTGTGGTTTAAATGATGATTTCAATAAAATTGATTTAAATCAAAACCACCCTGCTTTTGAGGGACAAGTTCATATGTTTTATTACAAGGCAAATCCACTGTGGACTAACTGTATCTTCTGAAAGTGGGGCTGGAAGGGATAGAATTGGTCTTTTCCTATCAATTAACTCCTAGTTGGATCTTGACATAATTGCAGATAGGAAACTGGGATTAAAGGATATCTCTGAAGTGGGAGACAAAACTTGACAGAATGAATTTCAATAGACACCACATATCTGTAGAAGGGAAATACTAACCTGATGTTTTCCTCCTTTCTCCCATTTCACCACATACAACTCAGCCTGAGAATTTGTTACTTGCAAGTAAGTGTAAAGGTGCTGCTGTCAAACTGGCCGACTTTGGACTTGCAATTGAAGTGCAGGGAGAACAGCAAGCATGGTTTGGTAAGTGTGTTTAAAACAGTTTCCTTCTAATTTCCTTCTGTTTCTGCAGATATACTGCATTGCAGAATCTATTATTTGGACAGGTATGTTTGAAGAATAACATCCAATGTCTGATGGATATTTTTACTCTAGAGAAGCAACTGCATACTTTTTCTCATGAGTAGTTCCACTCACTTTCCTGAATTTTAATCTAGGCTGTGTTATAGGTTTATCTTTCAAGTAGTGAATAAACTGTAATATGCATACGTTTACACCCATGGTATGTGGATGGTGGGCACTGTTGTCACAGTAACATTCCACACTAGTTGAGTAGTGTGAATGGCCACTGAAAACCAGTAGATTTTCCCAGCTATTTTGCTGCATTAAATTGAAGCCAGATGGTGACCCCAACTCTTTTAAGTGCCAAAAGTTTTTTAAAGTCTTTTTTCATTATTCAGTTGTCCATTCCTTCCTTTATCCTATCCCCTTGTCGAAGTGCTCTGGGCCACTGTAAGACAGAGTGAAAGTGCCAAGCCCGAAACTATGTCAGTTTCAAAAGGCCCTGTAACATTATTAAAGATATTCTAACAGTTTTTTTGTGTCAGTAGTAGAACTGTTGTATTTAGAACCCCATCATAATCTGAAGACTTAAAATGTCACTAATATAACTTCAGCATACATTCAGCACTGATGCTGCCGTATAAAAAAGGTGGCTTCCTTCTGCTGCCCAACTGGGCCCACAAACTCTTTTGAGCCAACCTACATGGTAGGAATTTAGGTTTTCCTGATCATTCACTCCATTTCATTCACTCCTGATTTCGGTGGTGGGGAAATGGGGTGTGTTGAGTTACACTGCATATCTTTGGAAGCAGATCTTTGAAAAGTTACTGTTTCACCTATAAGTCCCATTGACCATGTTTGTTGGGGGAGGGGACATATAGTCTGAAAAAGTAATTTTTCCAAGTTGGGAAAACTGGTTGTGGGACTCCTAACTTCAGGGACAATGGCACAACTTTCATAACCACTAGTTCTAGCCTCTGTGCTTTTTCCATTGCATGGAACCCCCAGCCTACCAAGTGAAAACTGGCACGCAGTCATTTATTGGTGCTTTCCTTATTCCCTTCTTTCTCACCATCAGAGAACAGTATCTTAATTGCTATTTCTTTTTTCCTTTGTGTCTCT
>JAIPUX010001232.1:6760457-6808226 GCA_020142125.1 Phrynosoma platyrhinos
TCTTAAGTATCGAGAACCCCCACCAAGGAGAATCCTAGCCAGAGCCCAGGCCACAGCAAAAAGAAAACCCAAAACCCCACACCCTGAGGTCCTGCACCAAGGAGACATAACATACACCAGGCCTCCCCTTTCTCAACTCCTGCCTGCACACCTCTGACACAACCATGTAGAAAGCAGCAGGAGCAGCCAAGTATAATCTAGTTTAAGTTCTGATAGCCAGATACACAATGATGATTTCATGTTTCAGGGCCTCTAGAGAACTCAAAAGATCCTGGAGGGTGCCTGCTTCATCATACTTCCAGCTATCAGGACATAGCAAAACAATGCTCAGTTGGCCCCTGGTTGCTATATGGCACAAGAAAGAGTCTCTCAGGAGGTAGAACACTTGGATAATTTGGAAACCAGTTTTCATCCTCCTGTGAGAGCATCTTTGAAAACTGCAGTTTTTGAAAACTTTCCTGCAGTGGGAGAGAATTGAATAAATTATTTTCCCTATTCAAGGACAAAATTAACTAAAAGGTTTGTAATGTCATACAAAGCTGATTTTTAAAACACATTTGCAGTTTTGTAGACCTGATCATCTTGTAAAAGGAGAGAGAAATGAGTTAAAGAGACTTGTTTTCCTAGTCTCATATTAGCTGAGCTGATCAGCAGTCAGTGAACCAAGTAGTAATCTCACCAGTTAAGTCATAGGAAACCACCAAAGTACATAAACAGGTAAAGGGCATTCCAGTGGCCCCTCTTCCTCTTTTAGTTTCCTTCTCCAGAGTGGGATACAGTGACTCCTGAAGCAAAGAACTTAATCAACCAGATGCTGACGATAAACCCTGCAAAACGTATCACAGCCGATCAAGCTCTTAAACACCCATGGGTCTGTGTAAGTATTTCCTCTCACTAACTCCATTCTAATTAGAAAAGGTTCACTCTCTTGCATGTCCCAGCAGACTTCCATGCTTTAAGACAAGAGGATTGGGTACCATCTTGGTTCCTGGCAAAATCTGAGGGTGGTTTTTTGAATGTCCAGCCCAGTTTTACTTGTCAATGCTTTTCTGTGAGGGAAGTGTGTGTGTGTGTGTGTGAAGAAAAGATGAAGACCAATGTTGTCTTTTTCTTCCCTTTCTCTCCAGCAACGATCCACTGTGGCCTCTATGATGCACAGACAAGAGACTGTGGAATGCTTGAGAAAGTTCAATGCCAGGAGAAAGCTGAAGGTATAATTTAAAGGAATATAGCTTGGAATTATGGAAGGTGGTAAAGATTCGTGTTGCTGTATTGGCACAAACATTGGGCTTCTCGTTCATTCTGGGAGTGCTTGATGCCAGGGTGTTTTCCTGCAGATTTGACTTTTGGTGTCCACTGCAGTTTAGACAGGTTCAGGTTGGCCCTCTAGTTTGCTGGTCATACCAGAGATAAAAAGTACCCACACATGAAAATGTAGGGTAATACTTGTATTCTGGAAAGAAACAGTAGCTGAACTGGCCTTTCTTGGATCTGGTAAACTTTAACTAGAATGAAATACAGGTCCCTATAAACTTGTGTGTCCTTTATCTTGATGAAAGGTGCTCACCCCCTTGAAAGGCTTGTATTCTGTAAGGATATGCCATCTGTCCAATGAAAAGGTGGGCAAGACTGTCAATTCTCTCTCTTTTCAGGGTGCCATCCTCACAACAATGCTTGTGTCTCGGAATTTTTCAGGTAAGTATTCCCTTCTCTCTTCTCTGGCTTTCCCTCATCTGTTTTCATACAGCCAAGATATATGTGTTAATCAAGTATCAGAGTGTGAATCAGAGTGGTCATGCTTAACTTGGTTGAAGGAGAGATTTACGTGTATCCATTTGGGAGATTTTCTGTTGTCATTGTAACTTGGGGTTGGAAAAGTACTGTACTGGTGGTGCAGTGGTTAAATGCCTGTACTGCAGCCACTCACTCACAAACCACAAGGTTGTGAGTTCAGTACTAGCCAGGGGCTCAGGCTTGCATCCTTCCGAGGTTGCTAAAATGAGTACCCAGCTTGTTTGGGGCAATTAGCTTACACATTGTAAACCACTTGGGGAGTGCTTAAGTGCACTGATAAGTGGTATAGAAATGTACTTGCTATTGCTATTGCTAATGACCTACTTGGGAACTTGGTCAACTGTAAGAGTACTCTTGAGATGGACACACTCGGCATCCTTGAGTTTTCTATTAGGAACTCAGTTTTTTATACATAGTGCTAGCAGGCAGTCTTTTTCACCTCAAAAGTGATGGCATAATTCCATGCAAGAACAAGATTCATTGCTGAAAATGGAATGGAAGCTCTCTCAAATCCCATTACAGAACATCCTTAAAGGATTCAAGCTATTCTTGCTGCTTTTTTTTCTGGGGTTTTTGAATTAATTTGTCTCACAGTAAGAAGTTGGGCTAACTTTGTGCTTTTTATTAAAATAAAGGTATCTAGGCATTGCAGTGGGAAAACCTTTGGGGAAACAATCACCACTCTGGCCCTCTATGGTGAGCAGTTGACGTTATGGGACGGTGGGCAGCCCCTCCTCTTAGTATCTAAGCAGCTTGACTCTGCTTGTATCCAAGAGAAGGTGTTATCCCAGATGCCCTCTGTTTGCCCTCTGCTACCTCAATGAATGGGGTTTTACAGGTAAGGGAAATTTCCCTTTCTGCAAGGCATGTGAGTCCATTTTGGAGTCCATTATGTTATAATCAACAAAGTTATTTCATTATATATGGAACAATTGCTATCCAAATACTCCTTCCTCAGGTTTGAAATCTCTTGGCATGCTTAAGACAACCTAGAGCACTTGTATCATAATAAATAACTTTGGAAAATGCACACAGCACCTTTTTTCCCTGTGTCAGTGATAAATGTGAAATCTGAAAAGGAAAAATGGAATCTGTTCCTTATGAAATGCTTTTTTGACTTTTAACTTTTACTTGTAGATATTTTTTGAGAGAGTAGGATTTCTAAGTAAGAGGGAAAGTCTTCATCAGGTACTCTTGTACATGGGGTTCATGCATTCAGTGTTATAGGCAGTTTCTTTAGGATGATGTGAAACCATCTTGTCTTTGTATCTGTCAAGTGCTTTATTAGGGGAGAAAGATAACAGTAAAATTAAAACATTAAATGGAACATGTTTAGCTTCTCTGAGGATGGCTATGTCTAAGGTTGACTACTTTCTCAGTAAATTCATGTGTACTTTCTGAGTAAATTTGGGATGGAGAACCTGTGGGCCCTCTTGATTCTGTTATATTCATTACCAATCTGACAGGCTACCCAGCAGGGAAGGATGATGAGAACAGCAGTTTATCAACATTAGAAAAGCCACATCTTCTTCTCTACCTCTCAGCTATATTTTACATTTAGAAGACAAGATTTTTCTAACAGTGTAACTTTTAGTAGTTTCATTAGCAGTAATTTTTTTTGCTGCAAAGTGCCTAGTAGCAAGCACTAATATAATATAGCTTCATAGAATAGTATTTTTTTTCTTCTCCTTGCATATATTCCCTAAGAAAGAGGCTGCCAGTTTCTCTCAGATTTAAATAACTTTCCCAGTTTTCAGGAGGGGGAACTTCATGCAGTAGGAAAAACAATGTACACAATGTGAGGTTCTTTCCAATTATGCTTTTTTCCTGATTTCACCTTTACATTCAGTGTGCTCAGGATAGAATAGTTATTTGTTTTGCAGTTGTTCTTGCCTACTGTGTCTGTAGATGACAGCTGCTGAACAGGATGATACCTCTGCTTGAATTTTCAGGGAAATGTAAAACTTTAAAAGATCTTTATATGTGTGTCCACATCACTGGCTTTTAAAATGTTAAGCCTGAGGATATTTCAGTGTGGGGCTGGGGCAGAGGCAGAGAACTCTGCCTAGGTGGAGAAGCAAGCATGGGCAACACTTTTTTATTCCTTACCTTTCCAAGCAAGGAAGTTGTGTTCTCTACACAGAGAGAAGTATCCTATTTCCCCCAGTTCCTGACACTGATGTTACCTAGTGTGACAAAAGCAGTTTGCCTTTGAGGAACTGAGCTTGTGGGGTACAGAATCATCTACATTACAATATCTGGTGATTCCCATCTCTGAATTATAATTGTAAACTTCATGCTGTGTTGATTTGAATGTCAAAGAGAAAAATAATGCATTACAGTATCAAGAGAGACAATTATGCTTAAATCTCATTAAACTCAATGGGGCCTACCAGTTTGAAATTGGATACTGAAATTGAAAAAAAAAAACTGGATACTGATCAGCCCCTAGTTGTTTTATTGGTTCCTAATAAATTACATGAGGTTAGCCTGTGCCTTCTGCTGTAAATTCTAATGGTTTTTCTTTCTCTTGGAAATAGATTTCTAGCCTTTTTTAGAGTTCACAAAGAAGAGTCCCTCTGTTAGTATTAGACCACTGACTAAGGGGGGAAGCACACAAGAGCTTCCCAGATGACGCCGGATGGAGCGCTGCGGGACCGCAGTCTCCGCACCGCAGCGCTCCTGCGGCGTCCCTAAAAGGAGCTCCAAATTGGCGCTCCTTTTAGAAGACAGGGAAAGTGCGCCCTAAACGTGTAGGGCGCACTTTCCCTGCCTTTTCCGCCACAGCGCGTGCGGTCGCTGCGGCGGTAGTTGCCCTCGGCGCACCGGCCGTGCGGAGGGCCGGCAGCTCCGAGGGCAACCTCGGGAAGAGGAAGGGGCGCCACGCGTGCGGCTGCCCCTCCTTTTCCAGGGCTCGGAGACGACTCTATTAGTTGTCTGCTGAGGCCCTAAGTATCTCAGAATTATTCTGATTTCCTTAGTATTACTTCATTTTTTTTAGTTGCATCAAATGTGTAGAGGAGAGAAGAATCTCAACTATTACCTTTTCTGCCCATATTAAGTTAATTTGCTCAGTTCTTTCAGTTTCATTTTTGGTATAGTAAAAAAGCAACCAATTATTTTGGTTAAAATGGGTGATAAAATATGCAAAAACCTAACAAAATGAGCCCATAAAAATCTTAAACAAAGGGACTAACGTATGAGCCATGGTAAAAAGATGTAACCTTAAACCTCAGACATCAAAGAATGACTGAACATGCATTCTGATGAATGAATGCTGAATACCTGGAGTCTGATAGAAATAACATAAACTTAAAAGAACAATTCAAAAACACCACTAAGAAAAGTTCAGCATACAATAAGTAACCATATCCATCCTCGGTAACCAGTCATTTGCCCATTAATAATAATAAAAATAAAATAGTCTTCACCTTCTAGCAAAAGAACAACAAGAGGGTAGCCACCTACTCTCTTACTGAAGTGGATTTTAGAGTCTGGAAGTGGGCACTAAGAAAGCCCTTTGCTAATGCAATTGATATAACTTGGATAGCTATCATGCAAACATTCCTTTCCTTTTAAAATTTTGTGGTGTGAAAATCCTTTTGATCTGATGATTGGATGCCTTAAAAAAACATTTTCCCATAAAAGGTAAAGATTTTCACATAAATTGGATTGGATTTTTTTTTCTGTTAGGGATAGAAAAAGCTACACACACACACAACAGAAACATTTATACATAAAAATTCCAAAGAGCACATAATCCAAGTTGTTGACAGAGAGAGCAGATCGGATAATCTCATTTTTGAATCCAAATTGGGTATTCAAAAGTTAGTTCTTGCCACTTTTTCATTCATGACTTGACAAACAACATATTATAGGCTTTGTTGAGAAAAAACATTAAACAGAATTCTAAGACCCTATATCAGGTGTAGAGAACCTGTGGTTGTCTAGATGTTTTCACCTATAACTCACACGGTCCCTAACAGCTGGCCATGCTGTGGGGCTGATGATCATTGTACGCCAAAACATCTAGAAAGCTAAAGGTTCCCCATTCCCACCCAGAACATGGTGCTCCTTCTTCAAAATCTTGTCACAGCGCTTAGACTGACCACATGCAGGACAGAAATCTAGTAAGTTTGTGAAGGTTCCTCAACCCCAGTTAACTTTTCTGTTAATTTCTCCTCAGGTGATATACAATGTGCTCTGTACATGCTTCTGAGCCTACCTCTATCTTAGCAGAAATGAATGGATTAGTTTAACAGCCCCCATCGAGTGTTAATATTGCACTCCTACCTGACCAAGATTTAAACCACAAGTAAAAATAGAATTGACAGAATTTTCCCAAAGAGGTATTTCATTACTTGAATCTTCAACACATGGGATATTTATACTTGCTCTCATGAAAGCCTGAGATGAAATATAAAAATCTTTTAAATGTAAATATATATATGTGTGTAATCAAATGCGTAACTTATAAAAGAGAAATAGGATGAAATGTTAGACCATGAAGCTAAATTAAAATAACCCTTTAAAATGCTGTAATTGTAATTGCTGAGTTATATCAATCAGTAACTTTTTAAATTAATTGGCCTGGTGAAAATTCTGAAGAACATAAAAGCTTGTACAATATGTTATCTGTGAGTTGGCATAGTAAGAAAAAGTAGTTAAGAGCCATGCATCCTAATAAGGTTATATGGATCTTAACCATTTTTCTTCTGAAACATTTATTTTGGCCATGTTGCTACATTTTCTTTTTTGTATGACTGGGGGAGAGACGATTAACATTTTACCTTTAGGTTGCTTTAGCTATCAAAATCTTCTTATCCAGAAGAGTCCTTCTATTTTGCTCTTCACCAAGAGTGCAAAAGCCTCCCTTGTCTTTCCATTCCCTGCTGCTACAATTAATTTTACATTCCCACTTCCCTGATAGTTGATGCTGGTGTATGTTTTCAAATCGCTTCCAACTTATAGTAACCCTAAGGTGAACTTACCACAAAGTTTTCTTAGCACGATTTGTTCAGAGAGGATTTGCCTTTACCTTCCTGTGAGGCTGACAGAATATTACTTGCTCAATATCACTCATTGGGTTTCTATGCCTGAGTTGGGATTTGGACCCTGGGCCTCCACAGTTATAGTCCAATGCTCTACACCACACTGGCTCTGCTTCCCTGATTACATTTCCCCATAGCCCAATATGGCAAGAAATGTCAAAACAGTATTGGGCCGCCACATTGCAAGGACGTAATGCATTACAGTCAATCCCCTCCCAACACATATATAACAGCACTGGGTTACTTTTCATGGATGGCATGGCCCATACTTTTGACCACAGCAATCCTCTTTCCAGCACACAAAAAGAAAACAGGAAGAAGTGAGCAAGTGTTTTTTTTTTTTTTTAATGATAATAAACTCAAAAATGTGTCATGGAAACATAAAATTGGAAGTAGCTGTAAGAGCCAATTTGTACAACCCCTACCATGTAGCAATACACAGATAAAGCACTCCCAGGAGATGGACATCTAGCCTTGTTTAAAGATGTCCAGCCTCTGTTTAAAGACCCCCAGACCTCCAGTCCACCACCCTCTGAGGCGATGTTTTCTGTTGAATTGCTCTTACTTTCAGGAAATTCTTCCTAATGTTTTCTTGTAATTTAATTCTGTTACTTTGGTTCCAACCCTCTGATGCAGCAGAAAACAAGCTTGTTCCATCTTCTATATGTTATCCCTTCAAATATTGAAAGATAACTATCAGATCACCTCTTTGTTGTCTCATCTCCAAGCTAATCATCCCCAGGTCTCTGAACTATTTCTTCTAAGGCTTAGTTTCTAGACCGTTTACTATCCTGGTCACCCTCCTCTGAACACATTATCAATATCCTTGAACTGCAGCACCTAGAACTAGGCACAATATTATAAATCAGGTCTGACCACAGCAGAAAAGAGTGGTACCAAGACTTCCCTCAATCTGGATACTATACTCCAGTTGATGTAGAAATGCATTAACTTTTTATGGCTGCCACATCAAACTCTTGACTCATGTTTAGCTTGTTTTGTAAGGCCCATGGGATTGGCATTCTGCTAGTGACTTACTAAGGTATAAATGCAACCACACAACTTAGCTGAATAACTAATTTTTTTGGTCATATTCCCACCCAAACACACCATTTTAAGCTGCTGCAGTTAAAAAAAAATTTTTTTTAAATCCAAAGTTATCATTCCAGGGCTGAAATAGTTGCTCTCCAGGAAGTTTTTGTGAGAAATAGAAAAAGTTCAAAAAGGGAGGGGAGAAATTATTTCTAAACTACAGTTAGAAAAAGTCAGAAAGAAGCATGTCCCAGTAGCATGGGAAGAAAGAGCAAAACTTGAAACTAAAGAAAAAAGTTGCATGGGAGAAATAAAAATGCAATATTGACTTCTGTTAGCATCCCTAAAGACTGTTTCCTGGGTTAGTTTATTACTATTTTAAGGAGAAGCTATCTTGATTTATTCCTAGATCAAAAGTCTTAATTACAATACCCTGTCCTTTGAAATTGCTCTTCAGCAACCAATATTGCTTCAGGCCAGAAAGAACACAAAATGGCACTTTGCATAAGTTTTCCCATCTTCTCATTCCTTTGCTTCACATCATGATCAGAGAAAATAAAAAGCCTCTACATACAAACCCGAGAGCTAGAACTAAATAAACCTGAACATGATCATTTATTTTACCAAGAATACAAAGAAGCACACAATATTTGTCATAAACCTGGAGAAGACTTACAATCAGTCAACCCAACTCCTCTCTCCATGCACAAAAAAATCTTACGAGGACTTTACGTTTACATTAGACAGGATAAAGGAGATTCCTTAGAAACAGCGTCATCCTACAAAGACATTTGATTTTTTGGTTGCAGTCAAATTCCTTGCCCCCAACTCTAGTATAGAAGTCCATTGTGGAAACCTTTCTATTAGGAAAGAAGCAATGTGGATGCTCTTCTGCTGTCTACTGCCCATTGATAAGTCTTTTGAATATTCTGAATACATTCAGTTGTAATCACTTTTATACCCTTCCCTGAATTTCAAGCTGAAAGTTCAATAATTCAGACTTCCAGCTTGGTTCTAGTGTGTTGTGATCTTGATCAAAGAATCTTCATATTGGAAGGAAATAAATATATTTTTGGTCCCATTCCATCTGTTTCTATCCATCTAAACACAAGTAGATTAAGGGCACAGTTTTAACTGTTAAGCTAGAAATTCAGATACCTTGCCTTAATTGAATCATTGACTAATGAACAATTGGACTTGACAATAAGGAATTGGTTGTTTGTAAGAGAGCCAGCATGGTATAGTGGTTTGAATGTTAGTTTAGGTTTCCAAGGCTGCACCAATACTGCAGAAATAGCCATGATAGTTAAAATGGTTTCTAAATAGATTATTTCTACAATGCAGGTGCAGCCTAGGAGAACAGTGTTCGAATGCCTGCTCAGCCATGGAAACCTAGTGGGTGGCCTAAGGCAAGTTGCACTCTCATAACTTTAGAAGAAAAGAGTGAAAACCCTTCTCTGAATAAATATTGCCAAGAAAACCATATGATAGAGCCATCCAAAGTCAGAAAGCCTTATCACATTTGGGGAAAAATATGAAAGCTAGACAGGAAAATTTCCTGAAAATCTTGGAAGTGATTTTGCCAAACAGCTTTATATACAGGTTTTTCTTTTTTCTCTGAAGATGCTAGCCACAGATGCTGGCGAAACGTCAGAAAGAAACTCTTCTATAACATGGCCACACAGCCTGAAAAACCCACAAAAACTAAAGCTTTATATACATCTAACTTCTGTTTAAGAATAATTTTTTAAAAACCTCTTTTAAAAGCTCTACCTTGGAGAAGAAAGCTATATTTGGACTGAGCTCTGAGATAACACCGACCAGTGCTCAAAAGCTGGTCTTCATGGTTCCAGGATTATCCCTTACAGTATATGCAACTTGCTAGGAAGGCATCCATAGTCTATAGTTTTTTGTGTTTTTTTCGGGCTGTGTGGCCATATTCTAGAAGAGTTTCTTTCTGACGTTTCACCAGCATCTGTGACTGGCATCTTTCTGAAACGTCAGAAAGAAACTCTTCTAGAACATGGCCACACAGTCCGAAAAACCCACAAAAAGTATGGATGCCGGCCATGAAGCCTATGACTTCACATCCATAGTCTCTTAGGCACCTTTTGGAGAAGAGTAGTGTACAGCAGGGAGAAGATGCCATTGTGTTACCATTTTAGAAATAAATTGGTTCAGTTTAACAAAGGCTCTTGTCTTGCAAATGTTTGTTCCCAGAATCATAACTTGGAAATGTTACTTTTTGAGGACTTCAACTCCCAACATTTCCCAACCATCATGTCTAGTGGCCAGGCAGATTGGGGAAATGTGGTCATTGAATTTCAAATAAGTAAACTTTTCTTGTCTCTGGTGGGCTTTCACTCTTGTCCTTAAGGGCTGATGGGAGTTATATAGTTAGCTGGTCACAGTCAGTTCCAAGGATCTTTTCCCACTCCCTCCAAATCCACTAAACCCTCTCAAAAAATTTACATTATTTCCCTTCTGGTGTTCTTCATTCCAGAAGTAGCAGATGCCTCCACACCTTAAAATCACAACTCAAAGTTACTTCCAATTGCAAGTTTTGTTCAATTTGGCACCTAAAAATTATATTCTGGGCAAAAATTGGCCACCATAGCTCCCCACATCGGGATCACGTACTCTCCACTTTATGATCTTACTGACAATAGTCAAGAAGTTAGTGGCAACTTCCAGGGCTCTGCCCTCTTACTCTGGCATGATTCAGCATGTAAGACAAATGAAGTGAATTTCTGCTGGTAACAGATTCATATCAAATTTTTGGTATGTATGTATCTCTGTATGTGGTTGTTTATTTGTTTAAGACATAAACTGAGGCTGGTGGAAAAGTTCAAGTTGTACACCACAGGGTACATGGAAAGGACACAAACTCTTTGTGAATGTTTGGTTAACTAATCTCAAATAACTAGATTGTAGCATAGCCCCCTGTATGTATAATTGTACAGTTGCCCCTCTGTTCTCTCAGACTTAAAGTCCGCAGTTTTGCATATTCACAGAGGGGCAACCTCAATTTAAATCAATGGAGCGCGCCTGTGGGAGCATGCCCCATTCAAGCCTGTGGCACTTGAATATTTGTGAATCTTCGTTTTCACGGGGGGTCTGGAATGGATCCCCTGCGAAAACGGAGGGCCGACTGTAGTCTGTCAGATGTAGCCACCATATGCTTAATATCCCTATGAAATAGGGAAGGAGAGGTTGAATATTATCTGTCAGGTAGGTTAGACTTGGTACAGGCTAGTAGATTCTCCATCATAAGATAGTGTCATGCTGCATTAAACCACAGCTCTATCTTGTTCACCATCCAACTGGCTGGTCAGCGTGCAACCAACCAGTTGCCATAGAAGGCCCAGAGGCAGGACACTCCTCTCCTAGTCATGCTCTTGGCAGCTGATATACAGAACTACCCGGCCTTTGATATTGCATGGAATACATGTGTCACATCTAGCAGACGCTTACAGGCTCATGCTCTAATAGCTTCCAAATTGGCATTTTCTTCCCACTTTATTTTAAAGACATTACTTAAATGTAGAAATCATGGAAACATATAGATGATACAATTCTGGTAATAAATACACAAACAATAGACTATAAACAAAAGAACAATAGAACAATAAACAAATAAAAAGGCTTCCTAATCTCTGCCTTTTGGATAGTTACTGATCTTATTAATTATTTTTACTACAAGTTGTCATTTATCAATGCAAATTTGTCTTACCTTCTTTGAACTAATAATCTTGATAATTTACTCATATTACTCCAAAACTACTGTACATTTATAGAAACTCAAATTCTTCTTTAATTCTCAGTCTTACATTCTTTACATTACCATGTGCCCCTAAGTATGTTCTAAATATTCTAAAGTTCCTGACCATTCTTTCTTAAATCTGTCAATTGCAGTTAAGGTCTTCCTGCTTCATCTCATCCATCATTTTCATTCTGTACCTTCCTTCTTCCATTAAGAGCAGATCAGCCTAGGACAACAATTTCTCTTCAAGCAATTCTTCCATATTGTAAAACCCCTCATTTTATTGCTACGCAACTTGGGATCATCCTATTTATGTATGTCTTATATTTTCCCCAAGTTCTTAGTAAAGCTTTTTTTACATAATGGCTTTTAAAACTTGATTTATTTTTACTTTATCATAATAGATACACATGCCAACCAAATTGGATATCTACTCCTTCCAGTTGTAATGCCTTTCTATTTTCTAATTTAATCCACTCCTTTATCCAATCTAGAGAACATGTGTAATAATATAATTTCTAATTTCTAATGCTCTAATCCCATTGCTCAGGCTTGATAGTCCTGGGTCGCCTCTTCTTATCTCATCCTGTCGTAGCTTCATTTTAATCCATATGATGTTGGAAAGATCCCTCTGCCATTTTTTAAATGGAACATTAATAGTTAAGATTAGGATAGCTTGAAATAAGAATAACATTTTTTGCAATATAGACATCTTAACAGCTGAAATTCTGCCCATTAATGGCAATTTTGTGTTTTTCCATCTCTGCATGTTTATTTTATTTTCTTGTGACACTTTTTAATAATTATTTTTTAATAAATCTGAATTCTTAGTCATGACTCTTACAATTAGATATTTTACTTTATTTTCTAATTTGAAGTTTGACTTTTTAACTAAATTATTCTTTCTTGACTTTTGGCATGTTTATTATTAGTACTTTAGTTTTTTCCCCTTATTTGCTCTGAAACCTGAGTATTAATCGTATTCTTTCAACCTTTCCCCTTATTTGCTCTGAAACCTGAGTATTAATCGTATTCTCTCAACCTGGAATATTTTCCAGAGGTTTAGCCAGATATTCACCATATTATCCACATATGTTCTATGTTTACATTCCATTGCTCAATGTCTCCAAAGTTGTAATGAAAAATCGTGGGGATAGTGGGCAATCTTGCCTAGTGTCTCTTTGAATTAAGCAAGCCTTAGTTTTCTGTCCATTAATTATAATTTGTGTCTTTTGTTCCTAGTACATTGCTTCTAGCCATCAGGTAAAATTCTTACCTATATTAATTCTGTTAACAACTCCCTTCATGAATTTGCATTTCAGATTCTTTTTCCTGTCATTTCAATTTCTTTTTCCTGCCAGTTCATATAGGATCTTTTTATATATGGATTTATTCAGGCTAGCCAAACTCTGATACAAAGGGGAGGATTTTTGTGTTGGGGGGACCAAGGGAGGGTTGGTCTTCCTTGAAGTTTTTGTTGTTGTGTCAAGTCATTTCTGACTTATGGTGATCACGCCTGTCACAGTTTTTTCTTGGCAGAATTTATTCAGACAGCCTTTGCCCTTGTCTTCCTCTGAGGCTGAGAGAGTGTGACTTGCCCAAACTCACACAGCAGGTTTCCATGGCAGAGCAGGGTTTCAAACCCTGGTCTCCCAGTGTCTTAGTCCAACACTCAAACCAGTACTCCACAGTGGCTCTCAGTAGATATAGGGAGATACCAGTGCCAGGAACTGGTGTATAGCTTAACAGATTTTATTTTTTTGATTTGTACGTCTCGTTACTCCCTCTTGAACTCTGATCTTCAAAATGGAAGATGTTCTTCTCTCCACTTCAGAAAGCAGGAGCCAAAGAGCTCTTTGAGAATAGCTGCCACAGTATTCTCTAGACTCAAGTGGATGAGCTTCAGGTTTGAGGGATATATTTTCCTTTCTTATTTGAACTCCAGGATCTACTAGCTGGAGCCTGGAAATCTACCACCCTCCCTTTGGTTGATTTCACTTTTGCATCTACACTCAGCTACTGCCAGATTTTTTTAAAAAAAAAGTTCCCCCTACCTTTATTTGTTTTTCAAGCAGTTTTCCATTCTTTAGGAATGTGAAGATATGCTTGGAAACACAAAATCTTACTGAATAATACCTCTGGCTTCAAATCTACCATGGGCATAGGGCAGGATTTCTACACCTTGCAGAGTTCTTTCTATATTTTGCAGAGCTGCACAGATAGCTGAAGTAGAATTATTATATAATGGCACAAGTTAAATAGTGTAGACTTGCTTAGTTTCAGTTGCCCTGGTAAAGAATATATCTTCAGTGCAAAGTACAAGCATCTGTCTGAAATCTTCATCTGCTTCCTTTTACCTTTTACCCCCCAAAGGTTGTCACTGCATTGAAATAGAATTTAGAAGTCTATTCGAAACCTGATGGGAGGGGGAACAATATTTTTAGGATCTTCAGGTGAAGGATTAGTATCACAATGTAGCTTTTAACTATGATTAACAATGTTGTTTCCAAATGCTTTCTCACTTCCCTCAGATTGTCTTTATCTTGATTTAGATGTGCAAACGGTTCTAAACAGACAAGATTTATGAGACCCCAAGCCTAGAATATTTTTAAGAGTACACATCATAAAATGAGAAGTATGAATGTGACAACCATGTTGCCATGTTTGCAAATGAATGCCGTGTATAAATATTTTCTAGGGAGATGTGATTGGTAGTGGCTCAAGGTTGAGTATGTCCTTGGCAGTATGTACACCTGAGTTCAAAATAATGCTGAACTGAATGTTTATGACTGGCATTTTAGTACAAAAGAGAAAATTGGGATGGAGAAAAAGGGTGTGTGTGAGAGAGAAGAAATGTGTTTATTACTTTTTTCTGCACACGTACACACATGAGTGTATTTCTTCCTGACCAGAAACTTTGATGCCATTTACAAAGTGGTGTGTGAGAGTGAGATCCCAGCCACTTATAATTCACAGGCACTGTAATGAAATCACATAATTATGCAGTCAATTAGAGACAGCCATATCATTTCTAGATCAAGGGCTGTTGCTTCCTGACATATATTTAAATCAAAGATATAGCCATGTTAGTCTGTAGAATCAGTATGTAGAGAGATCTTGTAGCACCTCTGAGACTTAACTGAAAGAAATAAATTGGCAGCATGAGCCTTCGTAGACATCACATGCATCTGACAAAGTAGACTGAAGTCTATGAAAGCTCATACTGCCAATTTCTTTCTTTCAGTTAGTCTCAAAGGTGCTACAAGATCTCTCTACATATATTTAAATCAGTTATTAATGTTATTACCTATATGTTTAGCTAGATTCCCCTCTACACCCATGCACACTGTTTAATGTCTTGTCACAATTCCTTTACTTAGCTGTTCTGGCCAAATAACTAACTAATACTACACTTAAAATTGTGTTTATGTTGATATTGTGGTGATGAAGCTGCTAGTTCTGAAGTCTCATTCAAAGGAAATACGGAGTGCATTCCTTGTCCCACCCCAACATAGTGAAATTGTTGCAGCATGTGCTGGCATCTTATTGAGATGTTTCCACAACTCCCACCTCAAATCATTCCTAAGTTTAGTTATACAAATCTAGCCTTGATATTTGCAGTCTTCCAAGTGATGAACCTGCCATTGCAAACCATTCTCCCATCTAGGCAGTGAATGTGTGTTTGAGTGAGTAAATGTACCAATTATCTTTTAATTATATTGTTTGCAATTTTTGGGCTGGATTGTGAAAACAGACCAACTTGGTAGTCTCTTCATTATGCAAGATGGGAGGAGAAAAGTGGAAGAAGTAGGTTTGGGAAGATGCTAAGTCTGTTGTTTGAAACTGCTACTGCACACATTTCTTTCTTTTGTTCGCTCATTTTCATGTAGACCAGCTTAAACAAGGCATGATGAAAGACTGATAGTGACTCAGAATGTGAGCTGTGAGCAGTGCATCCCCTATTCCAATTCTCACTTCATCAGTAAACTTATCAGGATGGCCTTAGGCATTTTTTCCACCTCAGGCTTCAGTTTGCACTCAAGGTTGTCCATCTTACATGGCTTTTGTAAGGAGTGCTGTGATAGTGTATGTGAAGTCCCATTAGGATTATCAGACTTTTCATGTAACAACATCCTCAGTTGCCTGACCTGCTCAAGGCTGGCTATATAAAGGGACATAATAATAATAATAATGGGTCCTGGGAAATTAGAGTTTGGAGACCTTGGGAAAACCCTGAACTTTCATGAGGACCCCTCCCCCCCATTTTCATGATACTTGAGGCAAACCTGATATAGGCCTGCTTCACACACAGCTCTCTTAGTTGCCTACATGGCTGAGAGTAGAATGAATGCCAGCCATGCTTGGAACAGACAGGTCCTCTTCTGTATCCATTTTGCTGTCTAGCGTATGCTTCAGGGTCAGTCTGTTGTGTGACTGATAGCCATTCTTTTCACTTTAACCATGAGTAGGAAGAGTGGGTGTCTCAAATGCTCAGGGACACACAAAACAGATTGATCCCAGAGCATTTGATATGAGCAAAACAGCCTCAGATGGGGGTCAATCTGTTGTGAGCATGGCTGGTTTCTGTTCTTTGTGGCCCTTATCTCTCAGGACCTAAGCGATGTGAGGGCGAGTGGCATGTGAGGAGCAATTTGAGGTTGCTCTGCCTGCCTGCCTGCCTGCCTGCCTGCCTGGAGCAAAAGAAAAAAAGGATCATGCCACCCATGATCCAAGCAGGTGGGTCCCAGCATTTGGTATCTAAGGCCTGGATGCTGCATACCAAATGCTCGTGGATTGGTCTCTTGGGAGCATGGCTGGTGCCCACTCTCAACAAGTCAAAGAATAAGAGATTTGGGGCACCCTGTATGACTCTCATATTGGATCAGACTACAGGTCCCCAAATACAGAACGTCCCATACAAGACAAGATACCCACAAACCTAAGTGCCTTGAATACGTGAAATGCTTTAAGTTAACCTAAGCGTCTTCCATGCAAATTTCCAAAGTCTTTTTTCATTTATATTGGAGGGGCATGATTGCTTATAATTTGGCAAGCAGTCCTTTGTTGGCATGCTCAGATTGCCAGTACATAACTGGCTTCATTAGTCTGAAAATGTGGCTACTGTGTGCTTGTGTGTGTATGAAAAATAGGACATTCCACAAGTTCCCTCCTTCTGAGCTGCTTGTTCTGTGCCTTCCATATCACCTTGAAATGCTATCCCTGATGTCAGGTATGTTTTACTATCCTATCTTCTTTTTAGGTGGATGCTGACAGTTTCTGCAGACTCACAAGATGCACAAATACTTCATTGGCCACAATGCTGAGTGGTGGCAGATAGAGTTACACACTTTCTTCTTTCTTTTGTTTACAATCCTCTGAATACTTAACAGCTTATGAACTTTGTTTTCCTATAGAATGTTTGTCAGGAAGGTAAAATTTAAATGCTTTGTATTTACATTTTATTCATTTTTGTTTCATAACTGGGTAAGCCATCAAATATCTGATTATGGCAAAGTTCAGTAAGTGGATATCAGAATTCTTTGAACAGAGGGACTGAGAGGGACTATTCAGGAATCCTGCATGTTGAGCCACACTTCATTTTTGTATTAGAGAGTTCTAAGGAATGCTGGTTTAGAAGATATTTTTAATAAACTACAACTCAAAACAGGTCAACATTTTTGCTTTCTTATTTAACATTGCTGATTTATTTCCCCATTACTGACCTTTTTTTCTTTTTTCTTTTTTCTTTTGTAACTGAACATACATTTTCGCATAGTGGCTGAAGATGCTGTTGCAACCACCTCTATTGTTCACTTTAATTCATATATATTTTTTTAATTCTCTCATATTTTGGTATATCATAATACAGGATGTTGCAACAAGATACAAATGCAAATATGTAGCATTCTCCATCTCTTTTAACCCCCCCTCCAGTACTATACCACTTACTTCCTTTTTGCTGTTAAATATGAAGATTAGTGTATCTTATCATCTTCTCTGATTCTGATGATCTAAAATACTGTATCTGAGAGCCTGTTTCATCAGCATTGTTTACAGCTAAATCCTGCAGCTTTCTGAACTGTTCCTGATGTCCAATCCTCTGTGCTGGTTTCTGTAGTTTTATCTACATGTTTAAGGGGAATAGATTACTTTTTTGTAATACTGTGTTTCCCCTCTTCAATCCTTTCTCTGTTCCCACCTTTCTTTTTAAACTAATTTACTTGCACCTTGCTCTCTTGTTGCTGTTGGGCCTTTATTGCTTTATTACGGCTCCTTCCACTGAATGATTGTGTCCAATCAGTTGGCAGGCAGAGCTCCGCCCCTGCTTCGGCCGCCATGAGTGCTGCCGGCCTGGCTGAGCAAGGTATGTGGCATGAGTTGTATCTCCTGAGTGCCTGAACCTAGAACCACCCACCCTTCACCAGCTCCACTGCCAGTAAAAACCAGCATGCCAGTGTTTGTGCACCCAGTGAGATGCCATCCATGCTTGCTGGCTGAGAAAATGGGCATGCACTAAGGTCTCCATCTAACCAAGAGCCATAATCACATGGATTCTGAGTCTACTAACAAAGTATGCATGTTGGGTACTTAACCCAGTCCTGCAGTGAATCGGCACATGAGATTTGGAAACAGGCATTGGTGTAGTGTGAGGTGTCATTGCCTGCTGTTTGAGGGGGTTTCAGAAGGTGAGTGCAGGTATTACAACCAATGTATTAGAGCAGAACTATCAATGTGCTAATAAACTGTCCAGGCAAGGCTAGAATGAAACACTATTTTATACCAAGCCTGGTTCTGATCCAACATATTGTAAAAAGAGAGTGCACAATCAATTTACTATTTCCCCACATAATTTGGCATTAAACAGCAGCTTTAAACAACGTAAAGACGAATTTTAAAAGTAGAAGAGCCAAATTTTACTTTTGTGATATTGTTGCTCCAAATGGTTATACTTCATCTGTCTGTTTACTTGTGGATTGTATGGATCCAGGTGTTACAGGACAAAGGACAGGATCAAGCGGGAGAGAACTGGGCAACGGTGGCCATCAGATGTTTTGATACAGCAACTTACCACTGCCTATTCTGGCAATGTAGTGATGATTGTAGGCCAAAAATCTGGAGGACCACAGTTGCCCATCTGCCTGCATTCCAGATGAACCTCCACAATTGTGTTGGAGCCCAAACTGAGGATGAGCTACAAGCCCAGCATCCCACCCTGAGTACTCTTGATTTGAGTTGCCAGTCACCCTAGGGTTTCCTCACCAGCTTCATGAGGCTTGCCAAGTTAGGAGGCTCTGTAGATGCCTGCCAGCACTTCTCTTGCAGCATGCTGCTACCTTTCCCAGCAACTCTTTGCCTCTTTGGCAAAGAATTGGTAGTAAAGGGAAGAGGAGAAATCGTCACCTTCCGGTTACTGTTTTCCTTTCCCTCATCTCACCACAAGTTCCTCACAGGCCCCTATTGGTTTTATTTTAATTTGCATGTTTGTTTTGGGGTAGACTGGGTGTGATATTTCATGAGATATACAGTAGGCCCTTTCTATACTTGGGGGATACATTCTGGAACCACCACCCCCCGTGTATGGGGAAAAAAAACATGGATGCTTAAATTCCATTGATTTCTATGGCAGAGTGCTCCCGCCTGCAGTGCACATTCCATTTTGTCCTCCTGGGCTTGCCGTAAGCATAAGCTCAAATATACGTATGGCGCAGGCGCTATGTATATGGTTTACACACCACATAATCTGGGTTTCTGTGACCCATTGTTTCTGGAACAGACTGGCAGGAGTCAGGCCTTTGTAAATAAATACCACAAGCTTGCTACAGAAAAGCAACCAGGGCTTACATCTGGTAAAAATAATTGCCAAATTTGTTTGTCAGAATTTACTTTGTGATCATGAGGACTAGAACTTAGTCTTAAGAGAGTTCTAATGGAGGAACTGTGTCGAATCGATTGAAATATTCAGTACAAGCCATGATGGCTTCAAGCCTTCAACTGAAAGAGAATTGTCTCAAGGGGAAAGAGTTAAAAATCTGCCTCACTATATTCTATTGCTTCAAGTAATTTTCTTCCCAGACTTGCTGAAGTAAAATTGTTTGAAGCTGAGTGAGGGTTGGAGATGGGCAGAATGATTTTGTTCACTTCACTTGTGCACTTCTATACACTTTCATATAAAGACTAATTGTCTATACTACTCTATACGCAACCCATTTTTATACTATGACTTATACATATGGCTGCCCTATCAAGGCTTGTTTAGTCAGGAGATGAGATGGCAATCAAGGTCTAGGAGAGTTCAGGCAAGAAATGAGTGGAAAACCAGAATATTAGTTTACCAGCATCCTGGTTTTCTTTATACAGTAATTGGTTTCCCCCCCTTGATTTATCTTGACACTGGCAAAGCCTGTTTCTCCTGTTTTCTGTTGCTAGTACAAAGACCAGAGACTGATAATTTCCTCTTGTTAAAGTGGGGAGAAAGATTCTTCAGCCCTAAAGATCATTTAAGAAAAGCTTTCTACTATGTACTAAATGTTAGTTCTGCAACTATGAAATTCCACCACCCTTCTTTCACAGTGAAAGCTGAGATTTTCTACAATCCATTGAGCCTATTGGCTACTTATTGCTAGCTAATTTGTATCTCCTGTGGCTCAAATAAGCAAGCAGCTTGTTGACTTGTTTCAAAATCACTGTAGTCAAATATGTCAAGAGTACACAGTTTTCAGCAGCAGTGCCATTGACAGTTGTTTTCAGCAGCGGTGCCATAGAAAAATAAATGTTAATGCAAAAAACACTGCTGAACTTTCCAATAAAAAATGTCAAACATTTTTTAGTGATGAGATCATTCTGCTATACTACATGGTGGACAGCCTGTAGCTGTTTAGACTACAAATACTGTTGGACTGCAGCTCCCATCAATCCTAGCCTGCATAACTAATGGTGAGGGGACATGGGAGTTGTAGTCCAATATCATCTGGAGGCCCACAGCTGTCCACCTTTGCTATATATATTCAAAGCATAGATCAGACTCTCTTAGATAATTTTTTTTATTAAAAAAGATCTTAGACTTAAATATTACAAATCAAGTCTTACTTTTATGGTGACATTCCAAGTTTTTCAAATATATACCTTTATGATTTCATGGTTATTTCCCCTTAGAAATTTCTATTAAATAACAATGAAGTCAATAGGCTATGTATCTCTCATCCCTGTGGGTAAGCATTTTGTATTATAATTTTGAAGGGCCTTTCAAAGCAGAGTTTTACTAACTTCACACAAGTTAGGATTGAGAAGGTTAGGCATGGATATTGATTTGTCAGGGAATCTGCAGAGCATGGATGCAACATCATTTCTTGACCTGGAAAGATCACTCCAGGCATCTTTCCTGGGGTTGTCCCTGCTGTCATCTTGTGCTAAGTTGTTTATCATGCCCTTGGTTTATGCCTTCTGAGTAATTTCTCAAGAAGTCTTGTGTCTGTATGTGGTGGTCGCCTGTAGAAATCCCACATATATCTTTTTGTTTCCTGTGTATCAGCTGACACACACACAGGTCAAAATTCTGAGTAAACATGCACCGTTGTTTTGTTTTGTCTTTGCTTGGGATGTCTGTCTTCTGTTTTTTTGTGACTGTGTTGTAAATTAATTTGTAATGGTCTTTCCCAGCCATTTTCTATTGCATGAACCACTTCAGATGAGCAGCAAATGCTTTCTTCCTGCAGTGCTGGGACAGCAAATTGATTATGCTGGGAATATGTATGAAGTGTGTGAAATGCAGAGCATTCATTAGGGGCAGAATATGAACAGATTTCCACTATTGTGCTCTGGCTAATATCACCAGGCTTCTTTCTATTATATCTTGCATCTGTCCACAGTACATGGAAGATTTTATCCACCACCACTACTTCTCCCCCATTTTTGTGTGTGTGGAACCACTATAAGTGAATATTAGCAGCATTCATAATATACATTGGAAAGAATTTCACAATTGAGAGCACAGGTATTTGGCACCAGTTCCTAACCTATGATGGTGTGTCACACTTTCTACTCATTTTTCTTTGCCACCCCTTCAGTCATCTATAGTCTTAGTCAGGTGTTGAGAAAAATAAGATGCTTGCTGCCTTGTAAGTGTTGTAGAAATTTGCTTATACTTGTGTGCTTTGGGAATTATGGTGAGACCTAATTTCTGGGATGACCAAATGCTACTGTACAGGTAAGATGGTGCCCTTTCTTGGCTGTAAATTTACATTTGCAAAAGCCTGCTACACTTTAGGGTTACACAAAACTAGCCATAAGTTCTGTGTAACTGCACAGATTATTTATCTTTTGGTATTATTTATTAAATATTTATCCTGTGCTTTTCAAGGGAAGGAAGTGATTCCAGTAAAAATTGTATTTCTCTGCTGTATCTATCTTATTTGAGATTTTCTCTGTTACAGACAAACCAGAACTCATAGACCAGAATTCTGTAGTCTAGCTTTATGTATGTTCAGTTTGTCTGTGCTTTTTCACACTGTGGCACAGCATTTCTTTGCTTTGAATTCAGCTCCTGTTCAGATTCATTCTGTGTATCCTAACCCTGAAACTACCTCTACAGAACTGAAAGTTGACAGTTCTGTGTAAGCTGTTCATCTATGTGAAATATTTCTGCACAAGTATCCATATGGCAGTGGTTTTCAATAGCAACTCTGCTATGACATAGGATTTAGTGGAGCCAAGGTTATCCCAGCCCATCATTTTAGCCTAGAAAAACACTCAGACAGCTATCTTCTTCTTCCATTTTCACTCTTATACTCTGTTTTTGGTATGACTGACTCCATATCATACAGTCTCTTTTCCACTTGGTAACCCATACATGGAAGGATAAGATTGGTATGAAGTCTCTGCTTCTTCCCAAAACGCGCATGAACAGATTCCCACCCAGCTTTCAACAGGTAACTGTGATGTTTGGTGTGTACTGCTGGAGAAAATTATAAAGTGAATTCTAGGGAGAAAGTACCAGTTTCATTGACAAAAGGAAGTGTTATTATATGAACAAGGTGGGTGAGGGAGGCTTCAAGCCATGCCACTGGTGTCTTACCAGAAGACCACAGGTGGTGACTCATTTGGGTTATCTCTGTGGTTCCTATCTCCATATTCTACTATTTTTGCCTACTCTAAATTGCCTGTTTTATTGGAAAGTTTTTGGAGAAACATTAAACCAGCATAGCTTCTGTTTTGTGAAGAGTTTGAGCAATGCAGTTTTACAAATGAGGGTGGGATTTCTCTGTGTCTTCATGCATGCAAAAGTGGAGCCTTTAAAATGTTGCCTCTTTTAGAAATAGGGAAGCCACTTCAATCTTTGTTACTTTTTGTTTTCATGTAACTTGCATGAAATAAGGACTCAGAAAATGAATAGAAAACCCAAATCCTGCTATTATGTTGTGCAGATTTATTTGTTATGTGTTTGTTTTGTGCTGTGCAGCTACTACACTATGCAGATTTGGAAAGGGCCTGGAAACTAAACCTTTTGAGGAACAGTGGAGAGAGGTTTCTTTAGTTTGGAGAAGAAAAGATTGAGAGCCACTTTTAAATATCTAAAAAGCCATAACATGGAAGATGAAGCAAGTTTATTCTCTGATCCTTCAGAGAGTAGGGCCCAAACCAGTGAATTCAAATTACAAAAAGATTTTAACTAGAACTTTTTAACAGTAGTGCAAATTAAACCAGAAGATAGTGGACTCTCCTTCACTGGAGTTTTTACAAAAGAGGTTAGATGGCCCTTTGTCAGGAATACTTTAATTGTGAATGTTCTGCATTGGCAGGAGTTAGACTAGAGAAACCTTTGGGACTTTTTCAACTCTACTATTCTGTAATCCTATTATTCTGTTTTGCTTACTGTGTTACTTTTATACCTCTTTTTTTTAAGTCCTGGATTGTTAAAAACAATTAAGTTGCAGTAAAATTTTTGATGCAAAAAGTGATTATAGTGATGGCCTCTGGCCACATAGCCAGTTAGATTTGGCTATATGATTATGTCACTGAGGACAGAAAACCTTATCATTGCTTTCAGGGGGACACACTGTACAAGCAGTCGGACCGTGTTCCCTGTCTTATTGCACTAATCTTTTACTGGAGGTGCTCATGAAACCCAACCCATGTTGAATATGTAGGAGATCCTCCCTAGAGGCCCACAGCTTGGTTCCTTGAGCTTATAAGCACCAAAATACTGTGTCTTCTGGGCAAACAGAAGACTAAGAAGTTTATTCTTCCTAAAAAGTTGGTTCTCTAGATGCCATAGCAACTGCATCCCCACCCACCCCCAGCCCATCCTGTTCTAGCCAAGGAGATTTCAGACCAGAATCTGTCTGTTCCTGCTCTTCTACTACTATGTCAGTTGCGGGGAAAGTGCAGTTCACATGCAGCTTGATTTTTGCAGTCCCCAAATTCCCCGGGACATCACCAAAGCCCATTTTTTCACCCTGAGATAGCTCCCGATGGCCTTAAAACTGCCCCAAACAGCTACATTGTATTGTCCCACATCTGCACAATCCTGAATACCCTCTTGAATAATAACAATCCTGAATAATAATACAAAAATAATGAAACATATTCAAAATGCCAAAAAATGTGCTGGCACTGCTTTGGGGCCAACAGCACAAAAATTGCCCTGCAGTGTAGTTGAATATTCCTGCTTTCTATAGATGTCACCTAAATACTTGTCCCCATGAGTTTAGCACCCTCTGTTGACCACAGTGTATGATTACACAACAACACCGTTGTGTCAATGTAAATCCATTGAAAGAGCTGATAGACGAAAGAGCTGCAAGCAAAATCTGCCTTGCTGTTGTGTATGAATATGCTGAGATGTTGTTCTTGGGCATGGATAGATGGTCTCATGTGTGCAGTTGGGGGATCTTCTGTTACACATGCAATGTGTTATCATGCTCTGCCTATGTATACATACTTCTGTGTGTATGTGTGTGTGTGTCTTTGCAAACTAGTTGTTCACTCAAAAACTTGACCTTGCACTTTTGAAGGAACAATTACCCTTTATCTTGCACATGGTCTCTTTTGAGTTCATTTTGCAGCCATCAGTGCTGCTTTGCTTTTGCTCCCCACTCCTACCCCAGTACAACAACATGCATATTTTCCTGACAGCTATTCCACATGGATTCTTACTGCTAAATTGGATTTGCATAGTATCTGGAATGAACAGGTTTTATCTATGCCCTTCAACTCTAGATTTTATAGGTAAAAGCTATGCCTGAGCCAATTCACAGGCAAAATTGCCTGCATGGAAATCATACACATCCATTTGCCATGTGTATACACAGCAGGAACTTGTGTCTTATCAAGATAACTTTAGTAATCATTGCACATGTCAAAGAACATATTAGATTAACATTTTCTAAAGCTTCTCGTGACTTCCTTGAAGAAAGTTTGTTTTGTGTGAATCAACATTAGCAGTTGTATTCACAAGTTAATAATCATTATTCAGAACTATAAAGTATATTTTTTTGTTTTCTTATCCTTTTCAGTGTTACCTCTTAATATTGAAGGGTAGGGGGAAGTAATGAGAGCACAATATTTCTAAGGCAATCTCAGGAACTCTGAAGGCCTGGTTTGCTGAAAGTGCCTTTGGAAGAGGTATGGCTGTAGTGTGAAACTATGGATGCTGAGCAGGCCATTGCTTTTGCACAATTTAGGGTTTGGAGAAAGCAGGACCTAAAACTGGCTCTGGCTTGCCCTTCACAGCCATTGTCCTAATTAGTAAGAGAAACTTTCTACTAACACTCTGAAATATTGAGTTGAAGGTGAAGCATACAAAAGTTCTCAAAATGAAACTCATTTGCTGCTCTTTATTTCTCTCTGCAGCTGCCAAAAGCTTATTGAATAAGAAGTCTGATGGAGTGAAGGTAAGTTCTGGATTGCAGCAGGCCTTTTTTTTCTAATCTGTCCCACAGAAAACAGCATCCAAGGCCCAAGATAACATTTTGTGCAAGAAAAAACGTCTTTTGTGAAAAGAGAAGACATCTTATGTGGTTCCCACTGTGATTATCTCTGTCACTTTCACCCATGAATGGTTGCTGCTGACTGTTAGGGATGTGCTAATAGGATCTAGTGACCCATTGTGGAGTGGGTTGTGTTCTGCCTCTGTATCTTTCCCTGGATTTATTCAATGGAGTTTTTTCTGTTAGTCAGAACAACACAGATGTTCTGGAATTATGCAGTAAGAAGCTCATTAAGCAAGTTTCTGAGATCAGAATCACTGTGTTCTTTAGTGGAACATGCTTTATAGTGAGTTGACTTTGCACATAGTGTGCTACCTTGATTTACTATAATCCTTGTGTGTGTGTGAATTTACATTAGTTTAAATGGGAAGGAAGAATTACATGCTGTGAATTTTCCATGCCTCATGGCACACAAACAAATGAATAATATTGACATATCAGAACAAGAGGTCTATCAGTATCAATGGTCAGATTCTAATTTGTTGCACTGCATTTGTCAAGTAAGGAATTAGAAGAAAAGAAAAAACAACTAAATGTATAAAGTAGTTTTGCAGAAACAGGTGTTTTTTTTCATGTTTTTTAACTACAGTGGGTCCTTGCTATCTGCTGGAGTTTGGTTCCAGCCCCCCCCCCCCCCCCCCCCCCCCCCGCGGTGATACCAAAATCCTTGGATGCTCAAGTCCCATTACAGACAGTGGCATTGTAAAATGGCATCCCTTACATAAAATTGCAAAATCAAGGTTTGCTTTTGGGAGTTTATGGTTTTTGGAATATTCTCAATACATGGATGCTTGATCCGTAGATAAAAAAAATCTATCGATATGGAGGGCCAACTGTACTATCCTGTTGTGATTCGCATTGCTCATGAAAATAGCATTAAGCCCTAGTCCCAGTGCCCTTCCAAGTATGAAAGGTCTAGTGCATGGCCAGAATGTTCACATTTTTCTAGATGGTTATGTAGATGTATTAGAAACCACACATGGAGTTGATTCCAACTTAATGCCCAGTAAAAAATCTGGTCATCACCAAAAGCTTTGTGTGCATATTTTGTTGTAAATACTCAGATGCACTAATCTTGAGACTTGGAACTGGTAGATATTGCCTATTTCATGTACTCAGTTGTGCACAATTACCTTAAGTATACATGACTATGTAGGGTGTTTTTGTTTGTTTATTTGTTTGTTTTGTCTTGTCTGTGTGCTCCTTCAACTGAACAGGTAGTGTATTTTCTACTTCATCTGCACCACACACATGTAAGATGCTGTTTCTTTGTTTGTACTCCATATCAGATAAAAGTCATCATTCTCACCAGATGTACCTATGTTGTTTTAAAGAATGCTAGTTTCTAAATCCATGACATGAACTCAATGGACATGCCTAATCAGGTTCTATCTCTGTGTTGCTAACCCTCCAGTAGTGATCATGTTGCACCTAACAGCCAAGTTCTCCACACGAGTTGTAAATACTGAATCTCAGGGATGGGCAGTTTTGAAACACCCTCTGTGAGCCATGGAAGCATGTATTCAGGCTTTCCTAGGTTCCTAGACAGCAATATGGGATATTTTGAAGCAAAAAAACAACAATACCTTCACTTAAACTTCTGGAGGTCCATGTGGAAATGCCTGCCACAACTGTTAGAGATAATTTGTGAGTTATTTGAAGCAAAATGTTGTTGTTTTTAAATCCTGAAAGTTGCCAAAAGGTATCTGAAAGTGACCTTTTGGCAAAGACTGGTCAGTATTTTTATGAATGTGCCTTCTTTACTTCATCTACTGTAATGCAAAGAAACCAATAATTTTATTCAAAAGGACCACACACACACACACACAGAGTTCCTGTCAGGAATCCATCCAGTGCTGCTTTACAGTAACTTTCATGGAAGCTGCCACTTTTTAAGGTCACAAACCTGCTTTGGCTGCATTGGAGTTGTAACCCAGAAGTTAGACCTTTGAAATGTAATGTTTGATAAGATACCTGAGTACAGTGGTTAAGGGGCTGAGATATAAATCAATAGTCATTAGGTTGAACCTTACTACTGCCAGTGCAGCAGGTAGTTTTAGACAAGGTACTCTCTGAGCCTCAGCCCACTATTGTTAAAGATAATAGAGATTTAGTTAAAAGACCGTGCCAACAACTTTCAGATCAGAATTTATGGGGAAGCCATTGAAATTCACAAACAGCTAGACAACTTCAACAGGAATGGAGAAACCCTTAAAGTAAATAAAGTTTGGCTACCAGTCCTGAAAAACAGCAAAATCAAGACCCAGCAAATGCAAATGAAAACCAACCAGGGTCAGAGGTTTTCCCAGCAAACAGTGGATCACTAATTAAATAGATACCTAGAGGCCTTGCCATTCAGAAACAGACCAATACACAGATTAACATGTAAATTACTTCCTTTCAACAAGAGTCACACAGTATATATACCCCACTCACTTCCATGTCAGCATTCTCTGACAATGCCAGCCACAGATGCTGGTGAAACATTGGGAATAAACTCTTCCAGAACATGGCCACATCGCCTGGAAAAAAACACAAAAAACTATTGATGCCAGCTGTGAAAGCCTTCAATTTCACATTACTTGAAAGAGTTGTTGAAAGAATTATAACAGGATAATTTGTGTATAACCCTAGAAATGAAGAAATAGAAATAGTGAAAGAATTCCCATACCTGGGATCAAACATTGATAGAAATGGAGAGTCAGGAAATCAAAAGAAGATTAAGAATGGAGAGGGTGGCTATGAAAGAACTAGAAAAGATTATAAAATGCAAAGATATACAACTCAGCACAAAAGTTAGATCAGACAAGCCATTGTATTCCCTATTACCATGTATGGATGTGAGAGCTGGACAGTTAAGAAAGATGATAGGATGGGTCCTAGAGCAGATCGAGCCAGAACCTCCCTGGAAGCCAAGGTGACCAAACTGAGGCTGTCGTACTTCAGACATATCATGAGAAGGGAAGACTCATTGGAAAAGACAGTAATGCTGGAGAAGGTGGAGGGAAGTAGGAAGAGAGGAAGGCCACATGTTAGATGGATGGACTCTATTAAGGAGATCATGGGTATTAAAGAGTTGCAGGAATTAAACAGAGCAATGGAGGACAGAGGGTCTTGGAAACATCTCATCCATAGGGTTGCCATGAGTCGAGATCAACCTGAGGGCAGTTAACAACAAAAATTTATGTGAGGCATTTTGAGTATGTGAAATAAATGTATGCACCTCTTGCATGTGTACAAATGTTAAAAAGTTATAATTGAAATATACGGTATATTTTTATATAGTAGTAAGTTTCTAGTATAGCTTTTTTCGGGCTGTGTGGTGGCCATGTTGTAGAAGAGTTTCTTTCTGACGTTTCACCAGCATCTGTGGCTGGCATCTTCAGAGACCATGCCTAGTGCTACAAGTTTCTAGTATGTTTTCTGGATGATGATGTACAGGTAAATTAAAAACATGAAATAGAAAATAAAAATAAAAGAGTAATAACCAACGTATAAACTATGCAAAATATGATGAAAACATAAAAACCAGAAGCAAAAATATAACTGGTTGTACTCTAGAGTAAAACCAAGAAAAAATAAACAGTGAGAAGGTCTGAAAGCACTAAAACAGTGTTTTAAATGCTTGGGAGAATAAAAAGACCATTCATTGGCTACGAGACAACAATATATGCTAGGTGAGAATTTCTACAAAGAGCATTCCACAGATAACATAGCAACATAGAGAAGTCCCTCACTTTTGGAGCCTCCCACCTCACAGATACGATGTGTCTTTTCTAGAAAGATTTAATACTGGGCAGCTCAGAAAAGAAATTATCTTGGATTCTGAGTGATTGGGAAGGTTTAATAACCCACTGGATGAAAGAGTAGAACTTCTAAGTGAGACCGTGCCTAGTGCTACATATAAGTAATACTGACTGCCAGGAAGAATGGATGAAAAGTTAACATCATTTGGGTAGATCAGTTAAGATATAATTTGATTCCTGACCAAGTGTGTGAGCATACTACTGTGCAGATTATGCTTCCCACAATCTCTGGCTTTCCTCATCCTCTTGCCCACCAAGCACCGTAGTTGGTACTTTTTTTTTCTCTGTCTCTGTTAGTATACCTAATACATGTCTACCACCTTGTCAACAATATTTGCTTCTAGCCAGTTTTTGCTCTTCCTCTTACCCAGAGTTCCAGAGGGTTTCATTGTTTCCCTGGTTGAGTTACAAAATGATGTGGTCTTAATTTATTGGTATAGGCAGAGGAGGTCTCATGCATTTTCTGACCTCACCAAATGAAACTCTTTGAAATAATCTGCTCTGTCCTCTCATAGAAGTGCCCTAATTGAGCATATCTAAGTGCCTCTTTATTTGAACTGTAATTGGTGCACACACCTGCCACCTTATCTGACAGATCTAGTGTCTGTGTGGAAGTGTCTTTGATATAGTTTTATTTTTAGGGCAAGTTTCCAGAGCTGTATTTTATGAAAGCAAAATGTATGCTTGGATTTAGGTTGCAGAGATGGGAAGGATAGGGTTTATTTTGTCTTTTTAGCGCACTGTGATTGCTGTTGCTGGGTAGAAATAGATTCCTTCCTCTGGAAGATCTCAAAGGCGTTTTGTAGGTATGAATTTGTGCATACTTGGACATTGTAGTTCATGCCTGTGACTATTATTGCAGACACCCAGTCCAACTTGATCAAGTTTACTTCATTTGTGAGAGAGAAGATGGATGATAGCCACAATAAAACACTTGAGGTCTGGGCACCTGGTAATAGTCCTTAAGGTTGTGTGGTGAAGCCCTAGTTCCCATTGTTCATTGCTATCTTCTTTGATAGGTAGTTGAGATGTGGTGCCTTTTGGGTGCAGTTTAGTCATGTAGCAGTAAAATGTTTCTCATCTTTAGCTGGACTAAAGGTATTTCAGAGGAAAGTGTCAATGTCATGTTGCACTGTCTGCATCTCTCACCCTCTTGCTAAATTTAGAAGTTTGTGTTTCCAGATTTTGCCTTTGGGTTATGATTGCTGACTGCCATGAGCCCATATGTCTGTTGTTCCTTTCCTGGAGGAACATGATTGCCAGCAGGGTCTTTGCTGACACACAAGTGCCAACATTTTCTTTGCTTCTCTTCTCATTTCTTCTTTCCTTCTTTTCCCTCCTCTCAATGGTGTGCCCAGAAAAGGAAGTCAAGCTCCAGCGTGCATTTAATGGTGAGCACCTCCCATAAACTGCCTGTGACCCTGTGGAATCACCATTCTCATGCCATGCACGTCCAGCTTGTGCTCATCACCCCACATAGCATGTCTGGGCAAGGGTGTGTGTGTGGTGGGATGGAGACACATCTTGCACTTCAAAAGCTCCATGACCTTACAAAAAAAAAAAAGTTTCAGAGAGAGAGGGAAATAGACCATGCCATCCATAAGGATTCTGCTTATTTGGTTATAAAAATTTTTGATACCTACATTCAGCTTTGGATGTTGTATGAAACAGTCTCCCACCAGCTGATTCATTTATACATACAGCCCTCCTGTGGCCAAAAGGCAGGGTGTCTATATTCTTGTATGGACATGGAACCTTGGATGTTTCATTGCAGAAATGCTGAAATGGACACAGGAGCCTGCCTTTCAGCTGTACTAATGCAACTTTTTCTTGATGGTTAGCAGCCCAGCTGCAGTGCAGAATAAATTCTGTTTCCTGATGTCCTGGATGGATAGTGTGGACACAACAGCATTTTGTGGCTCACAGCTGCCATTCACTTCCTTTTCCCTTCCAAAAGTCTGTGCTAAGACCTCCTGGGGTCCCAAACTGTTTCTCTGACTTCTCCCTCCACTCTCACACCCCTCCTCTACATTCCCAAGGAATATGGTTGGCATTAATACCAACATAAGTTGGCATTAATCAAATATCTAGCAATTCTTCCCAGTCATCCCCTCTTCATATGAATGTATATTTTCCCCTGGATGTGTTTGGATATGTAATATATTAAGAGAAGAAAGTTTTACTCTGTGTCACTTGTGATGGTGAAGACCTTCCCTTTCCTCAGGCTCAGTTTTGATTAACTTAATGTTCTCTACAAATTCCAAGGAGTATTTTTAAATTATCCAAGGTAGCCTTGTCTTGCATCAAGAGTAGCCAAAGCAAATGTGTTCAAGGGGAGGGGTTTTCCTGCTGTTCCAACCATAGCTCTGCCTAGTAACAGAGGCCCTAGCAAAACTCCTTCACACAACTCACCTCCCTATATTACTCATGTTGATTCTTGCCACCACTCTCAGGTCTTCCTTTTCTCGTATGTCCTAGAGAGGGAAAGCCCTTTACACCTAGGCAAGGTGAATCCAAGTAGAGCCATTATTCCTCCAGCTAGATTTTTTTTTCTTTAGAACTGCTGCATCAGAAGCAGGAAACCGTACTGGTTCTCCCTCCTCTTGGAACACCTGATGCTTGTGCAATGAGAAGTGCTCAACCACCAGTAGTTGACATTAGTTATCTCTCTTCTCTGAGCAGCAGATCAAAAAAGTAATCTGCCTTGGATTTTTAAGGAAGTACAAGTGTCTACCAGATCCCATTCCTGTAGGCAAGAAGGTTCACAAGAATAATTAGAAAAACAACCACTATATAGCTGATTCAGGCCTAAACACAGATGGAGAGGGCATAAATCCCTCCCTGGTAGCTGCTTGAGAAGACATTTGTCCAGTGCGCTTTGCATCTCTAGACTTTTCTGGAAGAGGGCACTCAGTGATGGAGTACTATACCACTGCACTTGTAGACCTCTACCTCTTCCAGAACAGGTAGAAGTTCCCTCACCTGCTGATGATGCAGTACTTCTACTTCAGCCATGTAAGTTAAGGTTTCCTGTTCCCTCCACAGATGTTGGCAACAGGGCAGACATAAGAATGGATAGTTCACACTCTTCCAAATAACTAGATTTGGGCCTTCCATAGCCTCTACTGTGGGGAGGAAATGAATCATCAAAGCAGAAGAGGAACCAGCGTGTTCCCAGGAAGGGCTGTGTAAATCTTGTATATTCCCATATCTTCAATAATAATTATTATTAATAATAATCATCATCATCAACAATAACTATTATTATTATTATTATTATTATTATTATTATTATTATTATTATTTATTTTTTATATCCCACCTTTTGCCATGGCAGTCAAGGTGGCTTACATATAAAATTAAATTTAAATAAAACATGCCAAAATAAACAACACTAAACAATACTAATAAATAACAGTTAACCCCCCCTTTTAAAAATATATAAAATACAAAAATACAAAAGTAAAAGCATCGGATTAAAACATTCTGGGACACCAGTAAAAGTGTGGAGAGGGATGCCTAACAAGGAGGGAGGCCAGGTTAGATGAGGTGATCTATTCAGGGAAGGCCTGCCGGAAGAGATCCGTCTTGATGGCTTTTTAAAATCTGTCCAAGCTGGTTATTTGACGGATCTCCTCCGGCAAGACAGTCTGGGAGCAGCGGCAGACAATGTCCTCTGGGAGGTTACTGCTAATCTAGTGTTTATTGGTTGAAGTAAATTCCTCCCAGAGGACTTGAGGGCACGGGGTGGATTATATGGAAGAAGGCGATCCCTTAGATAGGTTGGACCCAAGCCATGTAGGGCTTTAAAGGTCATCACCAACACCTTCTACTGTGCTTGGAAACCAATAGGCAGCCAGTATATACAAAGCAAAAGGTTAGGGTTAGGGTTACGGACTTTTCCAAAGGAATATCAAGGCCAATTATGTTTTGACATCTTCATAGTTCATCCCAGATACAGATGAAGCTTATCACTAGTTGGTAAATAAAGTCACCACACTTCAAGATTCCGTAATGTGTTACAATTTCTCTTGTTTGGAAGCCTTGACTTCTGTATCTGTAGAAATCATTGCAGTGATAGTAAGTGAGCAAAGGCAGAATGTGGAGGCTCTGCCTATTTCTCTGTTGCCACCAACTGTGTGGGCTTCTGCCTATCCCTTCACTGCCACCAGATGTGAGGACTTTCCCTTATCGTCACCTCTGTCACCAAAATGAGGACCTCCTCCTGTCCCTCTACTGTGGCCACCTCCTAGATGTCATTGTGGTTCCTGTGCAAGATTTCATATATTTTCTACTTTCTTCCCCTCCCTCACACCAGACACTACTACTCTTTACTAACTGCTGCCACCACAGCCACTGTTGTCTGAACTCAGCTTTCGATTATGTAGCATTTCCAGAGACAAAAGCATATAATACAAAAATACTTAACCAGAATTTGACTATTTCAGATTACCTATTTAATGCATCTATGGCTAGCCAACTCTAACCCTGACTTTACCTTTCCAAACTATTCAAACTCCTAAACCCCACAACTAATTCCTAATCCTGACAGACTTCCCTCTTATCCCTAGCCATCATCCAACAGGCTTTTCAAAATCCCCTCAGACATTCCACCAATCACCATTTACTCCTACTATTCCATTCTCTCACCCCTTCTCACAGATCCTTGCCTAATACAGAGTGCACACATAACTTTATTATCTTAATATCTAAATGAAGCAATATTTTCCCCTGAAAAGTCAAGAACATCACACAGCATTTCATAAAAGTTTGTGAGACTTCAGCAGGTAATGTCTATGCCTCTGTCAATAGCTTAGTCCTCTTTTGCTTTTCTGGGGCAGTTTTCTTCCCAGCTGAAGCTGCTGGAATCAGCTGAAAAGGAGATTGAGAAAATCTTCCTTTCAGCATCACTGTGAATGGGCACAGAATGGGAGGAGGGGTGCTTTAGATGCCATTCTAACTCTAGGACTCTGGTCTTTCAGAAGAGAAAGAACCGAAGAGAGAATTTGTTCTATCAGCCCCATGTTGACCGAGACACTCATGTTTCTTGTATCAAATTGCAATATCAATGCAGGTGTGACTCACTAGATGAAAGTAGAGAATATGAAACTCATATTCTCGCAGCCAGTACTCCCAAATGCAGAAAGGCCCATTGCATGTGATAGCACTGAGGCCGAGTGACAACAGTGCAAACTATGGAGTCATTCCTGTGCGGTGCAAGTTTTTTTCCCCTTCTTCTTGTGTGATAGTCATTCTAGGTAGCAGTCATTTATCTTCTAGGTGAAGGCATTTATGACTTGATACAGGCAGACATTACATGCCTGAGGGAGATGTAGCAAATTTGTGGTCCTCCAAATATTGTTGCACTCTTCACTCCCATTGATCCCAGGCATCATGGCCAGTGGACAGAGATGACAGGAGTCCCTTAGGTTTCCCACCACACCTTTAAGAGGTAAATTGTTGAGTAGGTTTGAGATTTTCTACGGAAAATCCTCATCAGGGTCTTTAATGCAGGAATGGACAGACTTGTGCCTCTAGAACCTTGCAGTCTTGTCAACCAGAGGCTGGCGCAAAATGCATTCACTTAAAATGGAAAAGTGTTAAGCAGACAGATTTGAGTGTCAGAACTGCAGTCCTTCCACATAAGAACACTTTATTACCCTTAAAATTCATATTTTCAGCAACCTAATTTAGGTAAGGAGAACATTATTTCATCATTGTTATTGAGAAAAAATTGGAAATCAGAAAACTCTTCCTAATACTCAGTGTTCTACTAGCATATCCAAATCTACCCTCTGGTCACCCCCACCCTCACTTCTGCCATAAACTATTACACTGATGTGGCAAGTGACTGTCTTAAATTGTGTCTTGGTAAAGGAGCAGTTTTTGACTACTTTTGTGTCTATAGATCCCTAATAGGGATCATGTGGTCCTCCTGCCATTCATAGATTTCTCTCAGTAAATATCCCTTGATGGGAACCACCTTTTGTTCAAAGGTCCCTTGAAGTTCCAGAGTTTGGAGATTTTTTTTCTTGAAGTTCTTGCTGTCAAAGAGAAGGATCTCAAAATGAGAGGTGTAGTCTTCTGAGTTACAGTTTTTTCACAGGGACAAGTTGGAATACTGGTCAAACACCACCTTTCTGCTCCAGTTAAATTCTTTTTCCAAAAGGCACAAGAGGTATGTTTACCATCTGTCTTCACCAAAGCAGTTAACAAATGATGGAGGAACTGGCACAGATTCAAAGTACAAGTCCCCTTTGTTTCTTTGTGGGTGGGATGGTAAACTGGGTTTTGGACTTATCTGTGTGAATCGGCTTCAAAAAGGGTTGTTTTTTTAAAAAAATGAGTTTCTAGGTCTTCTAAACCATCTATAATAGAGAATACATTATACAGGCATCATGATCTAAATAAGGCCTGCACAACATATGGCCCAGAGGCCACATGTGGCCCACCAAAGGATTTCAGCCAGGCCCATTAGGATGTAGAACAACTTTAAGGGTCCTCCGCTGCCCAGCTGTCTCCTGAGAAGAAGGCTAGGCAGAGAAGTAGGAGAACAGGCAAACACTTGCCCTGCAAGGCTCCTCCACTGCCCCTCTTTCTCCTGAGGAGAAGACCAGGTGGTGAAGGAGGAGGAGGATGGGCAAACACTGCCCTGCAAGGCTCCTCTGCTGCTCAGCTTTCTCCCAAGGAGAAGAATGGGTGGAGGAGGACAGACAAACACTCGCCCTACAAGGCTCCTCCATGAGGCTTTCTCCTGAGAAGGCCAGGCAGTGGAGTGAAGAGAGGCAAAGGTTCACCCCTCAAGGCTCCTCCATCATTTGGCCTTCTCCCAAGAAGAGGTCTGGACAGAGGAGGAGGATGGAATTAATATTAATTCTAATTAATATTATTAAATATTATTAATTAATTAATATTTAATGTGAAGTCGTAGGCTTTCATGGCCGGCATCCATAGTTTTTTGTGGGTTTTTCAGGCTGTGTGGCCATGTTCTAGAAGAGTTTCTTTCTGACGTTTTGCCAGCATCTGTGGCTGGCATCTTCAGAGAAGATGCCAGCCACAGATGCTGGCGAAATGTCAGAAAGAAACTCTTCTAGAACATGGCCACACAGCCCGAAAAACCCACAAAAAACAATTAATATTTAATTAAATCTTATCTGCAAACCTAAGAAATTTAGCTTATTTTAATTTTGGCCCCTACCAATGGCCAAGTTGTGCAGGCCTGGTCTAGATAGGTCTCTCCCTGTGCAGACTACAGTTCACTCGGGTAGCAATTTCTTCTGCAGCTCTTTGCATGTGGACATATCTTACAGCTAGTGCAGAGAGGGAAATATTACTTTAAATGCATACTGGAGACCTGATTGGATGAGTCCCATGACTGGAATATTACAATGAAGGGTATAATCTATTCAGAAAGAAAAGATTAGCAGAAAATGAGGGGGTAGCACTGTATATTAAAGACATTCAGTTGTACAGAAATCCATGTGAATGATCAGAGCTGACTAGTTGAGAGCATTTGGGTAAACAATAAATGAAGAAAGAAATACAATATTGTAAATACAAATATTGTGGTAGGAGTTTACTACAGGGCACCAAACCAAGAAGAGGTGGTAGATGACATTTTTCAGAAACAAATCTCAGAAATCTGAAAGTTGCAAGAATTAGTAGTTATGGAGAACTCCAATTACCCACTCCACAGAAGGATGGACTATAGGTTGTCAGGAACATCATTCCAAATGGGACCATAGCAGACCTAGCCACCAAAGTCTGCCACTTCATTCTAACACACATTTGATAATAACATTACCTTATATATACATGTACCTTCATGTCAACGGTACTGTTGACATGTGAGCACCATTCTATATTCCAAATCCACTGCCCACTACATGTATTTACATGCCTCCAGTTTTCACCATGGACACATTACCAAATCCATAATTTACAGCCATGCTCTCCAATACGATCACATCTACTCAGATCCACAGGACAGGGATACCAAACTCATGAATACAAGTAAGTATTCCTCAAGCTACAGTACCCACCATATGAAAAAAGAAGCAAATGAACAAGGCAAGAGTTGTACCCAGAACCAGTCTATTACAGAACAAACTGAAGACAGGAAATTACAGAATCCCAGTAGTGGTCCCATACAGCTCCCAACTGATACGACTCAGACATACTTGGGAACCTACAACCTATGTGGGACAATAATGCTGCCCTCGCAAAAGCTCTTGGTGGTAGGCTTTACTTGCCTACAGACAGTCTTCCAATCCAAGACAGTTACTTACTTACATGAGGATGTATGACACGGATGGAGAGACAGTCTTTGCTCACCCATCTATTCAAGAATTGTCATCACAGGACCTAATGACTTAACTCACAATATTAGAGGCACTTTACTTGCTCATCTTTGAGTATGATATATCAACAAAGCCCTTCAGCACTCTACATAGGGCAAACAGGCCAATCTCTGTGCCAGAGGATAAATAGACATAAATCAGACATTAGAAATGGAAATACACAAAAACCTGTTGCAGAACACTTCAGTCTTCCTGGGCATTCCACCTCTGGACAGTGATCATTTAAGAAAAATAACAAAGGAAGAGTAGAAAGAGAAACAGTTGAATTACAATATATCCAAAAACTCTGCTCCATCAACAGTGGGTTAAACAGAGACAGTTGTTTCCTGGCTATAGACATTGTTATACTGGTTAACACTTAAGCTTCACAAGAGTGCTCTTCACCAGTTTATCATATCTCTTTTCTGGTTCCCAGCTTGCATACACCACATTCCAAATTCCCTCCATCATTCATTTGGTCATCTCCCCTTCCTGGCCATAGGCAATATTTTTTCACCTGCCTTTGTCCCTCAACAAACATAATTAAAACTGAACTTGTCACCTCACAAGTTTTCTATAGCTATTCATATAGTCTGACTAAAAAGGTCCTTCCTGGGCAACACTTCGTTCCATCCATCTGAGGAAGCAGACCAAGTCTACAAAAGCTTATGCTATACTTTCTTCTGCACAGTTAGTCTTAAAGGTTCTACAGTATCCCTTTGCATCCAGTTATCCTGTGGGAGACAAATTCTGCTAAGCAAAGCCTGGCCAACAAATTCCTGATTTGCATTGCAGATAATTTCCTCTTCCAAAAGCTAGAGGAAGGTACAAGGGGATCAGCAATCCTGGACTTGGTCATAATCAGTAGAGAAGAATTGGTTGCTGCCATCAAAGTAAGGCCTTTGACAAGGTCCCCCATAATATTCTGGCAAACAGGCTAATAAAATGTGGGCTAGACAATGCAACTGTTTGGTGGAGTTGTAATTGGTTGACCAGCCGAACCCAAAAGATGCTCGGCAATGGCTCTTCTTCATCCAGGAGAGAAGTGACCAGTGGGGTGCCACAGGGTTCTGTCCTGGGCCCAGTGTTATTCAACATCTTTATCGGTGACTTGGATGAAGGAATTGAGGGCATGCTTATTGAATTTGTAGATGACACCAAATTAGGATGGGTAGCTAACACCCCAAAGGACAGGGTCATAATTCAAAATGACCTTAACAGAGGACTTCTGATTGTGACGGCAAGGTGGACAGATGTGGGTGACAAAAGCTGGTCACCCATAGCTTGCCAAACACGGAATTAAGGGTTCTGAATTAACTGGACCCCTATTTTCTTCACTCTGGGAAGAGAGAAGATGACAGGCCTTGAAAGAGATCCAATTTTTTCCTTATCCTAGGATTATGGAGGTAATCTTTGGAGGGGAGACTGGGATCGTAGAGCAGCCAGTTCTGTGTCATGGCTGCCCAGCTGGGCATATTAAAGGCTGTTGTTTCTAAAAACAAACAAACAAAAAGACTTAATTAATTACAAAATGACCTTAATAGAATAGAGAACTGGACCAAAACTAACAAAATGAATTTCAACAGGGAGAAACATAAGGCACTACACTTAGGCTGAAAAAATGGAATGTACAGATATATGTTGGGTGACACCTGGCTTGACAACATTACATATGAAAGGGATCTAGGAGGTGTCCTAATAGACCACAAGCTGAACAAGAGTCAGCAGTGTGATACAGCAACTAAAAAAGCCAATGTAATTCAGGCTGCATCAATAGAGATATAGTGTCTAGATTGAGGGAAGTAATAGTGCCACTCTATTCTGCTTTGGTCAGGCCTCACCTGGAATACTAGATTCAGTTCTGGGCACCACAATTCAAAAAAGATGTTGACAAGTTGAACTGTGTCCAGAGGAGGGCAACCAAAATGGTGAAAGATCTGGAAACCATGCCCTATGAAGAGTGACTTAGGGAGATGGGCATGTTCAGCCTGGAAAAGAGAAAGCTAAGAGATGATATGATAGCCCTGTTTAAATATTTGAAGAGATGTCATACTGAGGATGGAGCCAGCTTGTTTTATGCTGCTGCAGAGACTAGGACATGGCACAGTTAATTCAAATTACAGGGAAAGGACCTCCTGACAGTAAGAGCTGTTCGGCAGTGGAACACAGTCCCTCAGAGTGTGATGGAGTCTCCTTCTGTGGAGGTTTTTAAGCAGAGGCTGGATGGTCATTTGTCGGGGATGCTTTGATTGTGAGTTCCTGCATGGCAGGGGGTTGGACTGGATAGCCTTTGATGCCTCCCCAACTCTATGATTCTATGAAAGTAATCAATACTTTGTTTGGAAGTGCCTATGTAATGCTATAATTCACAACTGTGGGACAGGGCAAAGAAGAGTATAGTCAAAGACTTTTGATTTAAAGAGAGCTGATTTTAACAAGTTTGGGGAAATAATGGGTGGTATCCCATGGCTAGATATGCTAAAGCATAAAGATAACCAGCAGGGATGAGAGTTCTTGAAGAAGGAGTTGTAAAAAGCACAATCACTAACAATCCCATGAAAGAAGAAAAAATGGGAAACATCTGGAAAAGCCAATGTGGTGGCACAGCAAACTCAGCAAGAAGCGAAAAGGAAAAAGAGTAAATATATAGAATGGCAGGAAGGACAAATTACCAAGGAAGAGTACAGATGTGCAAGCTTGCAGGAATAGTATAGGGAAAATTAAAGCTCAAAATGAGCTGAGATGGTTAGGCCAGCAAACAGAAATTAAAGGGGTTTTCAGATATATTTGAAGCTAGAGAATGACCAAGAAGACAATGGGGGCAGTAAGGATGCCAACAGATCACAACAAAAAGGCAGAACTAATCAATTTACCTATTTTGCTTCTGTTTTATCCAAAAAAGAAAACTCTGTGTTTCCATGCACCAGAGACCTTGGCAAAGGGTCTGAATTGCAAATCAAGATTTATAATGGATTCAGGAATCACCTGGCTAACCTAAATAAATTGGGCCAGACAGACTGCATCCCCAAGTACTGAAGAACTTGCTGATGAACTCTCTGAACAATTTTCCAACATTTTTTAGAAATCTTTGCAAATAGGCAAAGTGGCAAAAGATTGGAGAAGGGTAAACATTGTCCTTCTCTTCAAAAAAGGCAAAACAGAAGATTTGGGAAACTACAGGCCAGTCAGCATGACCTTAATACCAGGAAAAAATATTAGAATGGATTATACAAGAGTCTTGTCTGCAAGTGTCTTGATGATAGTCTAGCGATCAGTGAGAGCCAGCATGGCTTTGTCATGAATGTAAGCATAGTTTCCAAAACAAAGGGAGGAATAGTCCCACTATATTCTGCTCTGGTCATACCGTATCTGGAGTACTGTGTTTAGTTCTAGGTCCCTCATTTTAAGAAAGATACAGACAAGTCAGAGCAAGTTCAGAGAAAGGCAATGAGGATGTTAACATGTATTATGAACAAAACAAAGGAGAAAAGGTTGAAGTCTTGTTCAACCTTGATGAAGTGAAGACTGACGAGTGACAAGAATGCACTCTTTAAATATTTCAAGGGCTGTCATGGAGAGGAGGGGACAGGCCTGTTTTCTGTTGCCCCAGAGGGTAGGACCAGGTCTAATGGTTCGAAGTTACAGGAGGATAGATTTTGATTGAACATTAGATGGATCTTCTTGACAGTAAGAGTGGTTCAGCAATGGAACCAGTTGCCTAAAGAGGGGGTGGTTTCTCTTTTTCTGGATGTCTTCAGAAAAAGGCTGGGTAGCTACCTGCTGGGAATGCTTTAACTGGCAATCCTGCATTGAGCGGGGAGTTGGACTTAGTAGTCCATGAGCCCTCTTCCAAGTCTATGATTCTCTGAGCCTATGAGCTGTAACAGGAGCTAATGTACCATACTTTACAAGGCCTTAGAACAGGGGTCCCCAAACTTTTTAAACAGTGGGCCAGTTCACTGTCCCTCAGACCATTGGAGGGCTGGACATGCGCACTGCAGACCCAGACAAGTCGGCTGCTAAGCAGGACAGGCAGTGGTGGCAAAAACACCTGGCGGGCCAGATAAATGTCCTCGGCGGGCCACATGTGGCCTGTAGGCCATAGTTTGAGGACCCATAGGCTATGGGATGAGGATGCTGACAGCATCAAACCTCTGGTCCTGCTGTATACCTAGGATAGCATTGCTTTTATAAATCATAGATGTTTTAGAATCCCCTCAAGAAGTCATGGGAAAACAGGAAATGTATTAATTGTGAATTGGTATTTTCAATGGATTCTGGAGAACATTTCCTTCTCTGGTGACTGGTTATCTGGGACTAGTTTGTTCTAAACATCTTCCTTAGTGCTCATCAGATTGAGATAAGCACTGACTGACTGAGATGTCCTGCAGTTTTGCCTATTTTTCTTCTACAAAAAACAAAAAACAAAAAAACAAGCTGGTTTTTCCATATTTTTCATATATTTTATGGTTTGTCTCTTTCACAGCTCATGCATGGGCTGAGGGGACTTCTTCTCCATTCTAGTTTCGGAGGGGAAAGGCCCCATCCCTTCCTTTGGAGAAGTCCTTCTGGTGTTTTGGTCCTGACATCTGGCCTAAGGAGAGGGTCCTCTCCTCCAAAGGGTTTAGAATGACTTTTTGAAGCTATAAGAAATAGGAATTTTCTTTTTCAAGTGTTTTAGTGGAAGCTGCCACTGATATTAGTGCTGTGTACATTTGTTTCTGACTTATGATGACCCTATGGCAAACCTATCGCACAGATTTCCTGGCAAGATTTGTTCAGAGGAGGTTTGCCTTTGCCATCCTTTGAGGTTAAGAGAGTGTGACTTGCTCAAGGTCACCAGTCAGTTTCCATGGCTGAGCGGGGATTTGAACCATGGTCTCCAGAGCTGTGGTCCAATACTTACACCACCCTTGCTCTCGCCCCTGACATAGCAGTGCTTAATTTATTTTGATAATGTTATCCTTCTTTTTTGCGAAAGGCGCTTCCTCAGTGCTGTAGGGGGGGAAATCAAGACAGTCTGCTCTCCAGCTACAATTTTCAAGCATTTTTCATCTTCTTCATCATAAACTCTGCCTGCTCTGACAACAGACATGCAGCTGGCGCACTATTAACCTGTGTGTGGGGTATTTGGATTTAATTCCTCTCTGTTTATAGATTTGACCAAAAATGAGGAACTGCTTTGTCCTTGGAGGACAGATTACTTCCCAGGATGGACAACCCTAAGGCCCTGCCTACTGTCCACCTCCACTCTGCATAGAGCAATTGCATTGTGTTTCTCTGTACAGGAATAAAGGTGCTGTCATTCATTAATGCCAGTTCAACAAGACCTGAAAGAGACGTTGGCAGGCAAAAAGGGGAATCTCAAAGGGCTGGAGATTCTGTCTCTGGGCTGAAGAGTTGCACGCAGACTATCTCTACAAATCACGTTTTTCTATCTCATGTGAGTGTAGGGAACATACTGCTCCTATGGACTCCCACTTGTGTGTGTGAACACGCACGCACACACACACACACACACAAATCTCTGAAAAAGGAGAACTACTGCTCTTGAAAGCATCTGTAGTAGCAGTTCCCCTTTAAAACTTCAATGCCTTTTGATAAGATTTTTATTTTTATTTTTTAGCAAAACCAGAAAAAGACGTCTGGCCACTAGCAGTTTGGGAGGGTCCATGGGGGGGCACAGTAACTGCCTATAGTGGGTCCCAAGGCAGAGTTGACCCTGGAGTTGGACAACCATGGTTTTGCTTATTGGTAGCAGCACTCAGCCTGTGTATGTGTTTTTAGTTCTTGCATTGGGGAAATGGACTGTTTCCTCCCCCCTTCTTACCACTACTTGGATTGCTTATGCTTACCTGCAGTTGAGGTGGACAAGCATCTGTCCTCTCCATGTCTGTTAATAGCAGGTTTGTCGTATGTGTTCTCTTTTGTGTACTCTCAAGAGTGTGTGCTTGTTCTGTCCAGCTTCTTGTCTGGTTTGCTTAAGTTTAGCAGTAATATAAGGTGTTAAACTGAGCTGAGTCATTCAGATCCCATTGCAGCACAATCCTGTGCAGACTTACCTAAGGCGCAACTTCATTTAACAGAGTAGAATTTACATGGAAGTAAGCATGCATAAGATTGTTCTGGTACAGATGTAACTCACCTGAATTAATTCAAGATGCAGCAACATTATCACAGGATGACTTTCCATTGTCCTTTTTGTGTGGTGAGCTCAAACACGCTATTACATTGTGAGTCTTGATGCTTGCTACATTATGTATGGATTTTCATTTAAAAACTTTAAAGATTACCTCCAGCAGTGGTCTCCTTGTCTTAAATATACCTTATTTATAACCTTATAAAAAGAAATGTGTGCAACATAATTAGGAAGAAGAGATAGCTTGGGATAACCTTGCAAGAATCATCAGAAGTGTGATAATCAAATCTTCATTTGCAAAATGATTTGCAAAGATTTTGCCTCTAGTTGAAAGCAATGGGTATAAGGAACATTTCTGTGTCTATGAGCGTTTATATGCTGTGTTGATCCCAGTTTCCCTGGTGGTAGAGACACAGAAATGTGTTCTTGGTATTTTTATCAAGTATTTACTCTTGCCAGACCAATAAAAATCTCATGAAGACACTGGCCTTATATGATTTTCATGTTTTTCTTTATCATTCTTCTAATGTGCAGTTAAATTCAAATCTGCATATTAAAATAATTTTGTAACACTAGTTGATTTCCAAAAACCATTTCATTATGAGGTTACTAATGGGATCTGGAACAAGATAATTTGCTCTATAAATGAAAGTTATATTTTTCCAACCTAAGTCCATATATCCAGTTTTACAGGTTAGTTTTGTGCTAGTGCATATTTGTCCACCAGATATATTGACTTTAATATAAATGTATATTAAGTTACTGCCTTTAGGCCGGGATATGTCCAGATGTTTTGAGTTCAAAGCCTAAATCCAATTGCTAATTTATACTATTCCTATTTAATCAGTTGCTGAATGGTAAGTCAACATTGAGATAAATCCACTTGATTCAATGAGTTTACTGTAGTTGGGATTAGCTATTAATAGGTTTTAAGCCCTAAACATCTGGAAGGCCAAAAGTTAAAAACTTCAGCATTAGACACTGTGATGAAACCTAATTCTTGCTTAACTTCTGATATATTTGGGCTGTATCTTTGTGAAAGATGTTAAATCATCTAGAAAAGCTTGGTCCATTATGTTTTGATGAGGTCCTGGGGCAGATAAATGTTAGATGATTGGTAGGTAACTCATGCCTCCTCACCACCACCACAGATGTTTTTGACTGCTTCAGATGTGTTATTCATTCATTCATTCATTCATTCATATCTCAATATAGGGATCAAGGTGGCTAATAGCAACTTTAAAAACAGTACAATTTTAAAACAATACAAAAACCTTAAAAAGTATAAAGTTTAAAAAAGAAACAATTAAAAAAGTTAAAACTGTTACACATTAAAATATTAATATGTAATATATACACAAAGAGAGAGAAAAACCTTGATCTGACTTGCATAATATTTTAAAAAAAAACCCGTATGAGTTTAAAAACCCTGGTACAAAACTGTTTTTACCTGCCACTGAAAGGAGAACAGGGCTGGGGCCATCTTGACCTCTCTAGAAAAGGAGTTTCAGAGTATGGGAGCAGCCATCGAAAAGGCCCTCTCTCTTGTTCCCACTAAACAAGCCTGAGAGGGTGGTGGGATAGAGGGTAATGCATACGATCTCAATGCTCTAGTGGGTTTATATGATAGTGGGTTTATAAAATAACCTGATCCAAGCCGTATAGTAAGTTAGCCAGTGGTCCAGGTTGTTGGAAATTAGATCCAATGACATCTAGAGGGTCATAGATTGCGCATTCATAATCTAGATGTTCTCCCAGTTGTATGGAAACCACTTAATGGGCAGTTCCTGTACAGGCAGTGACATTTTATGATCTAGCCACATGGACAGGAGCAGTGGCATGTTTCCCACAAATTGGGCACTGCAGTTACTCTCTTCCCCTGATATGGTTGGATCCTTTTAGTCTCCCAGCCATGCAGAAACTCTTCACAGAAGAGGCTGTCCTATGTACTTGAGAGAAGCCTGTATTGCACCGATCTGTGTCTGGGCTGAACTATCTTTGACTTCCAGCATGGGTTCACATGATAGCATATTTCTCAATATTAAAGAATCAATCAAAAAAGCTTCCTGTAGAAAACCCAAGGGAAATAGTGAATCCCAACTAGCAATCTGATGTGGGAATGCCAAAATAGAGTTTTATCACCTCAGTGATAACTGGGTGTAGTGATCACCAGGCAATATAGAAGAGTGACTGACTTCCCCAGGGATACATTTTGCATTTGCACCCTGCATATAGTAAGAGCCTTACCACTTTAGTTAACTGTCCATCAACAGTATACATTCCAAATAGCAAGTTAGAAGTCTAAACAGTAAGTCTAAACAGTAAACCTTGCAGAATTGGTCTCAGAAGCATTTTTGTTGGAACAATCCAACAAATTTGCAAGCTAATGTCTTGCGTCGACCTGTTTGTTAAGAGCATTAATGAGGAAAGGGAAGTGGCTAACTAAGTTCAAGTATGGTGATAGAAAAGGAAAGGTTGGCTGATTACCTCTGTCTTCATTTCTGCCAACCAGTCCCCTTCTTCGTTCAGACTCTAGTGGTTTCTGTAGAGAATGCTACATTGCCCCTGTTCATTTCCAATTCAAATCTTAAAATTATTGACATAGGGAAGAGTGGATACATCCAGAGGCATCCCCCCAGAATAATTTCAGTCTTATTTTTCACAAGGTTATCATGTGTTTTTTTTATTACTTCTTGTGGCCTCGTTTATTTTGTATTTGGCAGATGGAGAAAACAAAGCTGCATAGAAGGTCAGAGGAGCAAGAGGGTGTGAGGTCAAATAGAGAGGGCTTACATCAAGGCTTCTCTGGAGCTGATCTCAAATGGAGCTTAAGAAGGTTAAGAACTGAAAGAGAGTTCTCCATTCTTAATATTATATTTTATTTTATTTTTTGCAAAAATGCTAGAAATATTCAACCCTCACTGCTGCTAAGCATAGAACTGTTTTGCTACACTCTTCACATGAAAAATACCTAGATGTAAGCCAGGCTATGACAGTTGGACATTCTCAAGGTCCCCCTGAAAACAAGCTGAAAAACTTAGAAACACTGTATGCTACCCTTTCTTTATCTTGGTTTCTCCTTATCATCTCCTTGTGCCTATTCCTGTTCCCAGTCCCTAGACAGAAAAGAGATATATGTGGAGGAAGGCAACTGGATGCTCCAGAATCCTTTCTAGCCTGGATTGCCTTTCTCTTGAGAAAGGTGAAGGCTGTTTCTCTTATGATTAATATAAGCTTTGAATACGGATTATGAAGGGGAATGGAGTTCAGGCAGCCCAACATTCTGTCCCATTTTAGTTGGCTATCTTGCTGTGAGAGTAATAGTTTATTGCGAGTTTATAATAGGTGTAAAAATATCCAATTTTTCAGGCTTTTCGAGTAACTTGTTTGTCTTGTGTGTGTGTACATGCCTTCAGGTTTCCTGTCAATTTATGGCAACTCCATGAATTTCATAGGATTTTCTTTGGGAAGAAATACTTCAAGGTGGTTTTGCCAGTGCCATCCTCTGAAATATAGACTTCAGCACCTGGTATTCATTAAATTTCATGTCATATCAAGCTTCACATCTTGGGGATACCTGGAAGTACCTGAACAGTTCTTGATAATAGCCATAAGGAAGTCTTTTAATGATCAATAGAAGTATAGTGTCTAGATCAAGGCAAGTAATAGCACCAGTGTATTCTGCTCTGGTCAGGCCTCACCTGGAATACTGTGACCAGTTCTGGGCACCACAATTCAAAAAGGATGTTGGCAAGCTGGAGCATGTCCAGAGGTGGGCAACCAAAATGGTGAAGGGTCTGGAAATCATGCCCTATGAGGAGCGACTTAGGGAGCTAGGTATGTTTAGCCTGGAGAAGAGA
>JAIPUX010001232.1:6808326-6826667 GCA_020142125.1 Phrynosoma platyrhinos
ACAGTGAGAGCTGTTCGACAGTGGAATACTCTCCCTTGGAGAGTGGTGAAGTCTTTGGAGGTCTTTAAACAGAGGCTGGATGGCCATCTGTCGGGGGTGCTTTGATTGTGAGGAGCTGCATGGCAAGGAGCTGGACTGGATGGCTCTTGTGGTCTCTTCCAACTCTTATGATTCTATGATTTTATAAGTGTGCCTGAAATGTAAGCATAAGAGGGCATCATTGTGAAAGACAAACTACTTTCTTTTGTGTAGTGCCATCCTGCTTAAGTGTGTAAAAGAAAAACTTTAAAGAAATGATTCTGACAAGACAAATCATATGGATCTTAAAGGCCTCAATGTGCCCCTTTTGCTGCCAAATAAATAAACTGTTTATACAGCAGTAGCTTGTCCCACATCACAAAAGTGGCCTTAACATGGGTGAATGACTTTTTGGTTGACCTCTCCTTCTGGATGCTGGCATTTCTTTATCAGCTGCCCTTACAGATTAGTGTTAATGTCTTTTTAATATCTGAGAAATAGCATAGTTAGCCATCCTTGTTAAGATGAAGCAGTTTGATTTTTGCAAACGTGTACTGTGGATTTGTGTGTCAGTACATATAGAAGCAACAGCAACAAGGGGTGGGTGAGCAGGGTTTTGTATGACCTGAAAGGGAGAAAAGTGGGAAAGAAGTTCTGGAGTACACTTGATGCTGTGGTGGCCAGAGTGCTTGGTGGATCTTGTTTATGTGAAATTTCTGTTCCCAAACTTTTTTCTTTTCTTTTTTGGTGTCATCATATTTTATTGAAGAGACTCTGTCTTGTTTTATATTTTTAGTTAGGTTGCCTGAGTTTGCCCACCAACACTTCCTATTTAGAATCCAGAAGTTGGGGGGAAAAAACCTGGAAGAATTTCAGATCAGAATATTTTATTGAATTAGGTTTATGTATCCATGATTATATGCCCAGTGTCAGAAATGTGAATGTGACCATGGAAGGGTCATTGTATGCATGAGTTTGTTCAGCTCACGTGGGAATTAGCCATATGTCTTCATTCAGCGCCACTTTCCAGATCTCTGAATATAGTCAACTACCAGCTTGTTCTATCCAACATACTGCTCCTCATCTGAATATATAGCCTTCTCTTGTCTCCTTCATCCATGGCTGAGATAGGCTATTCATTTTCCCTAAATTTCCTGCCAGATGAATCAACCATGATTTTCCATTTCCTTCCTCTTGCTAATCCTGTTTAATCTTCCATGGATATCTTGCTATGTCTTTGCCATGGAAGATGGCAAACCAATCTGTACCTTTCCTCCTCCTCCTCCTCCTCTTCCATCATCTCCCTTCTCTCACAGCAGTGGTTTTGGGAAGGAACTGAGTTGATATGTGAATTTGCAGCAATAATAATGTAATGTTTTTATGACTGTTGCCCAGGAGGGCAGGGGGAAACTAAACCATCTGTTTTTCTATCTTAGCCACAGACCAACAACAAAGCCAGTATAGTAAGCCCAGCAAAAGAAACACCCCCAGTGCAGATGTCCATGGTATCTTTCCCAACCATTTCTTTGTCCTTGTTTGGTTTTAACTTTTGGTTCCTCCCTTGCCCAGAATGCTGCCTGTGCTGCTCTGTGTTTTTGCTTAGTTCTGTCTGCAGTCCCTTGCCCCCAAGAATGTCTCAGCTCCCATGCAAGTTGGAGGTGCAAAGTGCTATGGTGTCTGAATGTGGGGCGTGCAGCTTGTCCAACAGCTGTGGTGGTGGGTGTGCCTGATATTTGACTTCAAGGAAGATGTGATGGAATGGCCAACGCCATCCAGTCTCCAAAGAATAAGTGAATGGAAACCTCTTTTCTTGTTTCCCCTGGGGTTTTTCACTGTTCCTCACTAACACTCTTGCTGCAGATCACACATTCCTGTGTTATGCCCTCTCTATAACCTTGGTTAAAGACTGGGCAACATCTTCATGGGTGACAAATGAATGAATGTCTGAGCATTGTAGCATTACCATGTTTCTTCAGAAGCAGCTGCTGCTGCAGGACCTAAGGTGGGGATAAAACTGGGCAAGAGTGGGCCATCTCCATAGTCATTCAGGAATGAGTGCAAGAGCTTAGTAGGGGCTCTTAGAGACTGGATAGTTGCTTTTCGCTCTGTGTAGCGCTTCAGCGTTGTTAATTTTTCCTCTTGGGATATTTCATAATTTGACTCCACTACCATAAGCACTGCACCCAATCATGCACTGGCTTTTAAAACTCTTAGTCGTAATACTGCTCAACTGATCCACTTCTCTTTTTAATAAAAAAGTATGTCATTTTGAAGACTCCTTTCGAGCCAAATACCTGCCTGAACAGTTTCATTGCTAGGGAAAACCAGAGTGCTTTGGCTGATAATTCTGTGAGGAAATTATGAATGTCCCTCTAGAAAGAGAAATAATACCTAAAAATTCTGCCGGGAGACATGGAGACAAAGCCCTACCTTAAATCTCTTTGCTGGGGGTAAAAGGTTTATTATTTTTAAAAATAATGTGTTTCTTGGATTATTTAAAAACTCCTTTCTATGACAGAGTATCCTTCCAATAAGCAAGCACTATCTTAACTTCTTGTAAGCGTTTACACAGGCTTTATTCCTGAGTGCTTTTGAAAAACTGTGCCAAGGCAAGTTTGCAAGGTAAATTGAGATATCAGAAAGGCATTATGGCTTTGTCTCCTTGTGATTTGAGCTGTTACAGTTGGATTTTACTCTTGCGAGGGAGGGGTGTGCGTGTGTGCTTGCACCATCCTAGGATAGAAGTGTTTGTGTTTTGTTCTTCTTTGTCACTTTGCTCTCCCAACAGACACTGCAACAGAGAGAGAAAAGCTTTAGATCTGGACTCTGATTCTTTATTTCTGTCCTCTTTCAATTAGGAACCACAAACTACTGTTGTCCACAATGCTAATGATGGCATAAAGGTAAGGCAAGACTCGCAAAGGGCCTTCATAGTCTCAAGCACCTTTCCTTATTTCTTCCCCGAACTGGGTCTCTTAAAGTGCGTTCAGACTGCCTGTCAGTTATACAACAGGGCTCAGGGTTCTGTCCTTGCCTTTACTCCACTTACTGGATTTCTGGCACAAAAGCTTCCACTTCATTTATTTTATAACATGTGTTATTTGCTTTTAACATTTATAACATTTGTTATTGCTCCTGGTTGAAATCTTAGGGAAGGACTACTCATTATGGGGGGAAAGGGTTGGTTGCTTCCAAGGGCAGCTACATTTTGACTTTTTGTCCTGTTCTCCTATAATATTTACGGTATGTTGTGTACAACAGAAGGTGTTCCTTATCATAACTTGTCCACAGTTTGCATTTCCCCCTCCCTTGCAACCAGAAGCCAAAAAAGATGGGTACAGGGAGAGGGGGGGAAAACACAACAAATTATTTTCCTACAAATACAGAGAGGACTGGGAAGAACTGAATATGCAGTTACTGTGGGCGGCTCATAAACAGCCCTGTTTCTCACAATGCGTAAACATTAGATTTTCTCTGTTCATTATAACCTGCTTATTTATTTGGAGACTTTGTACCATTGCACCTTGCAACCCCTCTCACGTAAGATATCTTACAAAAAAATCTCTTTTAAAAAGAAAAACATGCCATCTACAGCATGATGCTAGGATTAAGACACTTCACAGTGCTTTCTCTGGCTTCCCCATCCACATTTTCTGCCACACTTCCTGAGATGTATCACAGTGTGTGGATGTGCAAAGTGCAACATTCACACACATTTTTTTCCTAGTTGTCAGTTTCAGAAGCGAGAAGCAAAAAATCCAGGAAGATGTGTGCTTGGGCATGGAAGAGAAAAAAATGCCATGAAATTACATTAAATATGATGAGGAGTTATCCGGTCACAGGCTTTACATTGCTGGGTTTAGGTAACTGGTTTTGCAGGACCTGTTTCTTATGGATGATTGAACTTGACGGCTGATGAGATAATAATAACCCAGAAAGATTGTAAAAGGTTAGGTGACCAGGAAGTGAACTCTTCCATAGTTGTGCTACACTGGAAAAAAATACTGCCCAAGGCAGAGGTAGATTTTACTTCTCTCATTTTTAAAAACTGCTTCTCAAAGAAGGTTTCCCTAGCAAATATCAAAGCTCAGAACCATTCATAGGGAAGGAGACATTATTACAGATGCCCTTGGGATGCAGTCTGTTTCTAGCAGTAATGGAAACATACTGTCTGCTATTGTAGCTTAGCAAATACAAGTTGAAGATGCTCCTTACAGTTCTCCCTAGGAGGAGCTGAGTTTGGTCTAGTGGGAGTTTCAAGGGATAATCCCAAGTAGATGATGAAGTAGTGATCTGAAAAGTTACTCATATGTGAATGATTATAGTCTGTTCTTTTATTTTGGTCTCTTGTTTCACCTGTTTTTATCCATTTTCCCACTACTGTTTCCCTTGAGCAATTCTGCTTAATTTGTTTGTGATTATGTTTCCCTCTACCAATGTTCTTCCTTGCAGGGTTCCACTGAAAGCTGCAATACCACCACTGAAGATGAGGACCTGAAGGGTAGGTGCCTTAGCAGCAAGCAGCAAAGAATTTTAGAAACACTGGGACAAAGAGAGAAGTTTTCTATGCCAAGTTCCTTATCTGTTGATTTGGACTGGTTTGTACTATTTCCCTGGTTGCTGGAATAAGTGTGTTGTTAGGCTGCTAGTATGGTAAGGAAATGGTTAGCTTCTGGACTTGCAGCTATCTCAGCCTAACACTGCCTTGTTTTACCTGTCCAAAATTTTTGGGGTTTATTTTAGGTCAGGAATTTCTTTAAAATTCATCTAATCTCAGTAGTTTTGGAGGGAACAAAACTGCTGTATTTGTGCTCCTTACAGAAACAGGAAAATACAGTTTGCCCTTGAACTACTTCATATGTTGGCTCAACCTGCCAAAACATGGAGGAAGAAGTCAGCTTACATTGCTTTCAACACACCAACAACAATTGTGTCAACTGCACCCAAATGTAAATGGCTCGATTATGTGAAAGAAGCAGGTTCTTCCCCATTAGGAATTGTGTCAATAGGGATATGATATTTGCTTGAAAGAGTTTTTTTTAAAAGCCTCACCTCCTTACCATGCATGAAGTTAAGTTTGAGAAGAGGGAGTGTGCCACAGGGATCTCCCCCATCCAACCTTATGGAAGTCTTAATTTTGATAGCCAGCCATGGGACTTATCCATTGGTCAAGAATTGCCCCTGTTCATATCTCCCATCTAACCATGCCTTCACAAACACATCCAGGTCTTCTATAGATCAGGTGATCATATTGGTGAGCCCCATGATAACCTTTTAGGCAGTTGCTCCACTTGGTTGCATATAAGGGTGTCATACCTGTAATACTGGCAGCAAAAAGTCTGTGTCTTCTGGGTTCTGTTGGGTTGCTTAAACTCTTCCAAACATTCTCAGCACATTTTAAAGAGATTCTTCAATATTTGGCAAAAACAAAAAAAAAGTGTCTGTCCCATCAGACAACCATGCCACTGTTAGAACGTTCTAAAAATGGTGCTCATTGTGAAATGTCCCTTTGTCTAAGCTGATTTTAGGACAGTCAGTTGAAGAGGCTCCTCTGATTGACAGGAATCACAGAAATGTAGTGCTAAAGACATGGGCCTTCCCAGGCTACTACATCCAGCCTCCTGAAAGTTGCCACTCCCTCATCCCCATTTCTAACCACACAGATGAGCAATGCCTGCAGTCTCCTTTTGTGAGAAGGGATACAGATCTGCTCCTTACCACTGCTTTGGTGGAAAGACCCTCCAGCAAAACTAGCTCCTACCCATCGTCACAGATGTTGCTGTTACAAACCCACATCTTGAGCCAGTTGTTTTGCTCCCTTCCTTTGTTTAAGGAAATGGGAAGCTAAAAGCAAGGTCAGACCAATATTTTTTTCTGCCTAATGTGAAAGAAAAGATGGCATCCCTTGTTCCTCCTACAGCAGAACATAAAAGTAGCATGTTACTAGCAATTATTATTATCTGTAATACCTTATGGGAGGTGGGGTTAATGGAGTTATTTTTTAAAGTAATTTGGCAACTGGTAGCCTCTTGCTTTTTTAATGTAATAGATAGTGCTTGCTTGTTATTTCCCAGTTATTTCCCAAATATTGGCTTTCGGACCCACTTTTCAAGGTGTTTTTTTTTTAAAGCAGTTAAACTAAAATGTTAGTAATATGTTACCCTTAAAGTGACATGCACCAGACAACGTTCCAAACTCTGTGCATTCCAAACATTGCCAGACTGGCAATGAAATCTTACGTCAACACCAATAGTGGAACATCACCATATTTCACGTCACCTGAAGGCAGCAGGCTATCATAAAACCTGCAGGAGAGAGGATATAGAACACCACACTTTATCTTCCAACAAAGGAGAATAGTCAGGGTGCTGCATTTATTGTTGCTAATCCCTCCACCTCACCTAGTACCTGTCCATTGAGGCAATTATTTCCCTCTGACTAATGGTAGGGTTGGTCATGGATGTGATAACAGAATAACTAAACATTAAGCTCTTTTGCCTGTTTGCAAAGACTTTCTCACTATGCTTGTTTTATTTTTGAATGGTTATTTGAGCTTTTGCAAAAAGGAATATGTTTAGCGAGAAGTGGTGGAAGGAAAGGTGCTGTGAGGTGAGTGCCCATTGTTCACAGGAAGAACGCATGCAGAAAGTCCTATGCATGTCCAGTTAAAAAAAAAAATTCTGGTAACAGGGCATGGAACAAGCATGGCCTGCCACCTTGGAGACTTACTGCCAGTCAGAGTAATGGACAGTCCTGACCTATCTGAACTGGTGGTCTAACCCAGTACAAGGGAACATTCAGCGTCCCATGTCTCACATATGCCAGTCCAGGCATACAAAAGATATGCTGCAAAACATCATGGCAGCTAATATGAAGATGTAATTTTTTACTATATGCAAAGTTCAAAAATAAAGGTAAGCATTGTAGAGAATCATTTTTCTAGGAGCCAGTTCCATTAGCTTCATATGAGAAAACTGTGGTTGTTTAATGCTGATGTTGCTATATTAACTACTGAGGGAATGATTTCTCTCTCATGTTCTCTCACACATGCGTGAAGGTACCCTTTGCCAGAAGGCTCTTTAACAATCCAGTCATCTACTGGAGCTGAGCCCTGCATTTGGCATTGTTGTGTAAGTGTAGTTTATAGATGAGCTGGTGGAGAGCTTCACGCTCAGGACGTCTTCACTGTTGATAAGATGCAGGTAAATGGGGAAATCGTTCCAGACCCTCACAGTTGGCAGCTTTGATGTCAGCTACAAGAGCAGGTTCTGAGGAAAAGCAGCCATCTCCACCCTCAACTGTACACAGTGTCCACCACAAAACATTTGTACAGATCCTTACAGTTGCTTTGATGTCCTGTTCCATTCTCTTTTTTTACTGAATGTACATTGTTTTTGCTTTTGTTTTTGTGTGTATGTGTGTTTTGTGTATATTATTTTAATTCTTTGCTATGCAAGCGCCCCCTCTCTCCATCGGGGATGGCAGTTCAGTGCTCGAAGGACGGAGTCACTGTGAGAGCAAAACCCAGACTGAGTCCATGCAGTCCCAGCTTTCTCTCTGTTATTCAGCCAGTAAGTCCAGGGGTTACAGCATCCTTTCCCTGCCTTGACTCACTCTCACTCTCACTCTTCCCCCTTCCCCTCACTTATCATTTCTCTGTCTCCCTCTACTCCTGCAATATTCTACCAGAATATTGATTGTCATTCCAGAACTTCAGTATTTTAATGCAGTTCATCCTCTTTCCCAGAACCATCCCCGCCCATGTAACACTTTCCAGAGAGATTCCTGTTCCTTTTCACTCCACCCCACCCCACCCCACAAACAAAATGAAACCATAATTTGGCTGATTTTCATTCCCTGTTGTCCTTTCCTAGTTATCAGTTCTTCCTTTGTGATTGTTTAAAAGCTTGCACACATGACTATTGATATGTATACTCAGACAACTCATGCTGTTTCTGGTGGGGAGGGAAGTATGGTCCTTGTAAAACAAAAGGCATGATTCTGCACCTGTTCCAAAATATTTAATAATAAACTGAAGTCTGCAATAGCCATGAAGATCATGTAGAATCTCTGCTGGAAAGGTTTGTCAGATTATGGCTCCTGGGCCTTGCTGCACACATTATATTTTTTCTACAAAGAAAGAATTTGGGCAGGGACAGACATGAAACAAAGTGTAGAATGTTATTAGTGGTGATAGGTGTGTTTTTTTTATTCCACACAGTTGAAGCCTTGATTGTCTAGAGCAGAGGTATAGGCCCTTCAGATATTTTGGTATGGGAATTCTCATTAATCTCAACCAGCATGACCAGAGCCTGTGGATTATGGGATTTATATTCTTAGTTTATTGAGAGAATGCCAAAGTGCCACCCTCTAGTTTAGAGCTTTCCTAGATCTTGTACATGGAACAGAATACAGTATATCATTTTTAGAAGGTATTTTTCACGTAAGGATTTCAAACTTTTTCCAGCATATGTGCTCCATGCAAGTAAAGTACTGTATAATATATTAAATAGCCTCTGTATAGGCTTATTAAACACTAGATCTCAGCTGAAATAGGTTCTTAATATCATTTCCCCTTTGTTATGAAAAAGCACCACTGTTTTCCCTTATGCTTTCAACAATTCCTTCAAAATCTTGTGTTATTTGCCCAAGTCTTGGATGCTGTGTATGTATAACTCAACTGTCTAAGGCTTTTCTCCAGTTCCCTGTAGAACACCTAAATTAGCTTAGCTCAAGGAAGGTCTCAGTCCCTAGAAACAAAGGAACTGTGCAATCCTCAGGTTTGTCTAACTGAACAAAGGTTCAGACAGAGTTCTTTTTACATACTGTCTGTAAGCTCTTTGTTGTCCACCAGCTCATATGGCTGGTAAAACATCTATCATCTCCAGTCTTTGCCCTATGTATAGCTACATTGGCTGGAGGAAAGGTGCACAAAAAGGCTCTGACTAAGTTTTAGCTCAGGTTTAAACTTAATCAGAGAAGCTCTGGAATTACTCAGCTCCCTTGACCTGAGCCGAGAAAAACTTCATTGAGTTATATCATTTGGGCCAAGAGCAGAGAAACATTTTGTTTTCCTTATAATTTGCATAATGTGACCAAAAAAAAAAAAACCTCCACTCTGAACATTAAAATGATAGCAAAATGCAAACTCAATGGCTCAGGCCTATTAAAAACAGTTCACTAGCTGGCCATTCTTCCTTGATTCTTAAAATCCTGCAAAGACTACTACTGTAATGTCTATTGGTTTCTACCTTGATTTAAAGGTAAACCTGTAATTCCTTTTAGAAACAGGACTGGCTATATTCTGTATCCCAAATAGCCAACCATATAATGAGAAAAACTGCACATTTTTGGATGATTTTTTTCCTTTCTAAGAGTCATGAGGATAGATTGGGTGAGGCAGGACTTTAAAATGGTAGATAGATGGAAAAGCATCTTTTGTGTGCTGTGCAGGACATAATATCACTGGCTAATCTTCTAATTTAGTAGTTTCCCACATGTTCCTCAAATTGTTTGGATTTGTAAAGGCTAGAAGCACCTGGGCTTCCATGAATCTGCCAGGAAATATGTGGGGTATGCAGGGCCCTGCTAGTGGGTGAGACATCAGGAAATTCACTTAGGGCTCCCATCTTCTGCCTCTCTTTCATCTTTCTCATTGGAATCTCAAGGGAAAGCATGTGATGGAACCTGTAAAGAATTTGGAGGATGTTGGTGCAACAGTAAGAGATGTGTGATATAACATGTACACTATTATAACATTCTCATGCACTGCTGTTCATAGACAGAAAGCTATAAATAGATGAATATAGCAGAGAGAGAAAATATCCTCCCCGTGCCCTTAATCCATCCCGTGATTATTATTAATCCACTAGACTCATCCAATTCAGCCCACCTTTCTCCAACTCCACCTTTCTACATCTGGTTGTCCAATTTGGAAGGTAAACTGCAGATACGGCAGGAGTGAGGCGAGTGTGGCCTGTGGACCATATGCAGCCTCGAGAATTTTTTGTGATTCCCAAAATCCTTTGTTGTTCCCAGTTGAAACTGTTTTTTCCAGGTGAAAAATCACCTCCAATGCCCCCAAACATTGTCTGGTGTGGCAATACCACTCAAAATAACCGCACCCAATCTCACCCCCCAAAAGTCCCATCAAAACCCTGGAAATCAACTGGAAATCAGATGAAACACACAGAATTGAAAACTGGAAGTAATTTCTAATCATTTCTTAGGCTGATTTTCAGCCAGTTTGTGGCCCAGACTCAAGAAATGTAGCGCCGCTGCAGAGGTAAAAATTAGTCCAGTTCCTCACCTTTCCACCCCAGCCCACTTGTGTTCCCCATTGGGAAGCAGGAATCCTGCTTTAGTCTCTAGTTTGAAATAGCAGATTGTTCACAGATATTCACATTCATTTTACCAGCAGGGAACATGAGTAAGGCTGGGGACAATCTGGGATTGTCAACAGCAGTGGCATTCTCCATGAAGAAAGGGGGGAATGAAAATTGATGTATTAGAGGGGGTGCAGTTAAATTGCAAGGGCTGGGCTTTTATGCGAGGGACTGCTGGGTTGGTTCCAGGAGAGTAGGCAGTCCAGCCCCTACAGCCAGTCCATTTCTATGTCCCTGTTACAGTGGCATCCCTGTGGAGGGTGGGACTTCCGGCCCCAGACTTCTGGCGGGGTTTCCGGAAATCCGGGACCGGAAGGACGTTTGTGAGGGCTGCAGCCGCACCTGCGTGGGCCCGGAGAGCTCCCACGGGGAGTGAAGAAACCCACAGGGTTTCTGGGGTGTCACCTGGTGTGGCCCGCAACCCACCCACCCCCAGTGACACTACTGTCCTGTTATACAAAGTTACTGAGGTTCCCTATCCAGGTATTGAGAAGACCACTTGAACTTGAACTCCTCTTCCTCTCCTTTCCTGATCCCTCCTGCTCCAGAAAACATGCTGGTTTTGTGAGCAAATGGGTCAGGCAAGATCTAACACTGCCCTAACTGAATTGTAGTTATTGAAATGAGACATTATTTCCACCACTACAAAATGTGTAAAATGAAAGGGCCATCTTTTAGATGTATTAACTAATGTAGAAACTCTGTACATACGGAGTCAGGAGTGCTGTGCTCTCTCGTGCTTTTTCTAGTGTGACTTTGATTGTGATTGTTGGCTATTTCGTTTTCTCTTTCTTCCAAACTCACTGTGTTTCTTGGTCATTATTTTGAAAAGGAGGGAGGGATCTCTGTTGGGATGTTTGGCTTCAGAGACAGTTTTCTGATGGCCCCATTTGGTGTGCCCTGCAGAAGTGCATATGAAAGCTCCCCAAGAAACCCGCTATGTCTGGAATTGGTGCGTGCTCTGGGATTTCTGTGTGTTCAGTGCAGTCCTTGTTTTGCTTTCTGATTTAATTTTTATTTTAATGCTTGCATTTGTTTTGCAGCTACTACTACACAATCTTGTGAAGAGAAACTTCTTGCCTGGGACAGCCCAGGGCAAACAGTGGAGTTGGATCGTGCTCAGTCGGAGCCTGTCCTAACTCCAATAGTTCCGTTTGCACTTAACAGTCCACCATGTAAGTTAGCTGTTAATTAGCAAGAGTAGAACAATCAGTAGTGGTTTTCTCACTCACTTACCTTTCCTTAACCTTTGTTTTCCCTTCCCAATTTTTTTCAAAGGGTGTGTTTTTTCTCTGTTCTTCCCATTAAGTTATTTCTTCCTATGTGATTGTCTAGTCAAAAAAGAAGAAGAACCCGTTCATTCATTAGTACTCAGTTCACTAGGAGGTTCTCGGGTGCCGTGGTCTCATGCTCCTTCTTTTCATTTTAATGGAGCTGAGACTGGGGGACCTTTTGGTAGACTATGGGCCTTTGCAGACTGCCAGAAATAGTGCAAATTGAGTCCACTTTAAGGATTAGGGTTAGGGAATCATGGGAACTGTATTTTATTGTGGCACCAGAGCTCTCTGACAGAGAAGGCTCAATGTCTCAGGGGGGAAAAAACAATTCCCATGACTCCCTAGCACTAACCCTAACCCTTAAAGTGGACTCAATTTACACTATTTCTGGCAGTCTGCAAAGGCCCTATATTGCAGTTAAATTGATAGTTGTTTTACTATGGCTGGTAGATAAATTGCATTTACGGTGTTGTAACTGTTCTAGAATGGGGTGGGAAAGCACATTCCACCAGAAGAATCTAGAAAAACATTGGCTTTATCTCATTAAGTTGGGGTGAGAACCTGATATCAGGGGAGCATAACAAATCTGAGTTTTTCTTTTCCTTTCTTTTACCTTGTTTGCTGAACTGTTTGAAAGCTTCTGCACAACTAGGTGGCCAATTGATGTTTTTTTGTAATGAAACCTTGGGACCCATCAAAACCTGGGAACTTTTTTTTTTAAGTATTGTTTTCTCTCTGCTGGTAGACACAGCAGTTTACAGGCTGAAATTATATTGTTCTCTGTTTATGTAATGGTAAAAAAGCTAGCAAATGTCAAAAAGCTAGCAAACATTAAGAATGATTTAGTAATTCTTAGGCCTGATTTCAAAGACATAGCTGTGTTAGTCTGGAAAATCAGTATGGAAAGGGATTTTGCAGTACCTTTGAGACTTACTGATAGATAGACTTTGGTAGCATTAGCTTTTGTAGACTTGAACCTACTTCCTCAGATGCATGTGGTGCAGTGGAAAGCCTAGAGACAGATCTATATAGCAGTTTGTGTGTGAGAATATCCATAGGAATGCAAATTTTGTGGGTGTGGAGATGAGGTGACAACTTCAGTTTTAAGGATGGATGGTCATTGTGGGGAAAGGCAAGGATCTTGCCTAAATAAGCATATGAATGAGTATTGGGATGTAGTGTGGGAACCCAAAAGAAGATTTGATGAACTGGCCAAGAAGGGCCCCATGAGACTGGGAAGTTAGCTAGCGCTATAATGTGTGTAGTGTACCAAGAATCCATTATCTCTCTTCAACTGATGGACTGGAGTTTGTTGATATATTCCATTTCTGCTACTTCTCTTTCCAGTCTTCCTTTGTAGTCAGATGGAAGAGTTCTTCAACCCCTGTTTGTGTATTTTCATTCCTAATATCTGATTTATCCTCTGGTGCAGGGATAGAGTGCTGAAGGGCATTGCTGACATAGTATGGCATAAATCACATTGTAGGATGAGAAAGTGAGAGTCCCATTCATACTGTGGGTGATGTCATTAGGTCCTGTGATGATGTTTCCTGATGACATTAAGCCTGAATTGTAGAGTCAAAGGGATTTACATAAGTATTAACTACCATTCAATAATTGATTCTCTCTCTCTCTCTCTCTCTCTCTCTATATATATATATATATATATATATATATATATATATGATTCTGGCATAGTACTAAATGTCACATAAATATTGACAACTATCAAATACAATTTTAAAAATTGGCTAATTATGAAATTGGCTAATTCATCCCTGATGCCTTAATTGTTGGTAAATATCCAGAGCAAGCACTGCAGCACAATCGTTTCTAAAATATACTATTGCTCAGGAACTACCACGTTCCTCTTTTTTTAAAAAAATGGACAACTGCCAGAGGCCAGGAGGCCAATGTAGATGACCTTGGAAAGCTGTACCAGCCCAAAACACTCCCCATTTCTGATGCACCCCATTCCTGAATGTTTAAAACTCTAAGAGGCATGAGGGCTATTGGGATGCTAGAGTTCACAGATATTCATAGAGCTCATGGGAGACAATTTCCCCATCTTTGCTCTAGCATATGGCGTTCACATTTATCACTACAGTAAGCCTGCCATATTGGCAAGCTAGTCATCTGCAGATTAGAGCTCCCACAGATTGCCCCATTCCCATGTTGGTTAGCCAATGGTGTCTCCTGCCCACGGGCATGCTGATGTAGGCACATGCAAATTGTTGCTCATTGACTGATATGATCTTGAGCACCCATGGTTTTTCCCATCCGTGGAGAGCCCCAGAACCAAACCCTTGAGGATGGGAAGGTCCCACAGCCTTCCAGCAGCCTTCCAGGACATGAGAGGAAATGTCCAGAATTTGAGGGAGAGGGTGGGAAAGAAAATATCTGGAAAGTGCTATTACTGTTTATCCGAGTTACTGCAGGAATACTAATAAATATATTTCAATAAATCAACATGGTACTATAAAATCATTATTTCGATTTCCATATGCTTCCTTTGGTTGCCAGTAACAGGTGATATTTTTTTTAAAATACAGTTGGCTCTCAACTTTTGTGAGGATTGGGGTGCAGGATTCCCACAAAAATGGAAAAACAGCAAATACCTCTAGCCCTCTGGGCTTGGCTGCGCATGCATTCCCTTGCTTCTTTGCTCACTCACTCGCTCAGGTGGGAGTAGGAAAGGGGCTGGATCAGGAGGAGGCAGAAAAGGGATACCTGTCCCGTCTCCTTCCCTCTCTCCCATCTGCATGAGTGAGGGAAAGTACACACCCTTTTCAGATTGAACAACATATAATTTGCATCTTTTCCTACAATATATATAAAATATTCCCTCCCTTGCATTAGTGTTGCCATTAGAATTAAAAGAGATAAAGAAAATGTGTCTTCATTCCAGAATCTTGTTTCTCATTTAATGTCTGCCTTCCAAGCTGACTATGATAACCAAAGCTTCTCCTACTGCTGAATCTCTTGGCCCACTTTTACAAATAAAATCTCAACTATATCATTCCACTGTTCCAATATTTTGTACTCTTTTTTAAGAAAAAAATAATCTTTAAAAGCTGTGTAGCATGTAATAAAGAGCTCAGGGAATAATAGTCTTAGAGCACTTCCTTCTCTGCCATTGATAATGCTAAGCAAGAATCAGTCCCACCCATGTCTGAATGGAAGACCACAAGGAGTTCTGTGGAAGCTGATGAAAATAATGAATTATTTACAGTCATCTCTCCTAGTTCACTGACTTCCCATTTGTGGTCTTGAATTTCCACAGACGGGAAACCAGGAGGGACAAAATGGTGTGTGCGTGCATGGCCGTTATATCCAATGGGGCTTGGATATTTGCAGTTTTCCCAATGGGCAGGGGGCGGGCGGGGGGCGGAACAGATCTCCTTACAAAGCAGGAGGGATGACTGTATTTAACTTACAAGTTGTCCCTATTATGAGCTCTGTTCTCATTTTAAAATATAAATAACTATATTGGCTTTGATACCATACAGTATGAATGATCATAAGGCGTAAGTTGTCCAACTAGTACTAGTAAAGGAAGATCCTGTGGTCTCAGTCTACATTCTTCTTGAAGACTCTTTCATTTCCAGTTAAATAGAGGAGAAGCTGGAAATTTACTCAAGTCAATATGTGATAGGTGGTTTGTAGCCCCATTTTCTGTAACTTTAGTTCTTTAACACTGACCAAAGCAGAGGACTAGATGCAGGTGTCCTGATTTAAACTGTATCCAGGCAAGCCTTCAGGGAAATAGTTGGGTCATTTGCCTATATAATATGATGCTGGTGGTAGTTAAGAAAGGCTCACTTCCACTAGTCTGCCTCCATTTTTTCCTCTTTGATTTGGCTAGTCATAATTGATATAACAGCACCAATTGGCTTTGATTGCTTTAAATGAGGATGGTGCAGAGTGTGCAGTTTTGGATGACATAGTTGGTGGTGATTCCTCCCTACAATATATAGTCCCACTCAGCACCCAACTTGTTGTTACAATGACAGTGTTTCACTTGTGGGTGAAAAATATATATGTCCCATCATAATCACTAAGGCGAGTAATGGTAGCATCCATACAAAACGTTCAAAACATGTACTAAATAGTTGTTGAATAATGAAGTCTGTGACAGAGCTGTTCATTCTGCAGTGGCAGAAGACAGCATTGAGAGATGGGGAATGAAGCTGTGCTCACATCTGCTTTACAGATATGAGTTAGGTGATTGTGCAGTTTGTCTTAGTAGCTGTGTATTGTTCTTGGTACCTGTATGTTTCGTAACATCAAAAACTGAAATCAAGGTGACTTCTTTCAACCAAAAGAAGGGACAGGAATGCTTTCATTTATGAAGATTTCTATCTGATAATGGAAATGTTCAGTGTGCTTTCCTTCTGCCATCCATGCATAATGTCTGTATATAGTCATGTGTTCCAATATTTTTAACTTCCTCAAATAAATTGTCATTGTATATACATGAGGGGTGGGTTAGAGTTTTGTTCCAGGGTAAAAACTAACTTGGACTTACATTTATAAAGCTGGGAAACTGGGGATCCAGTCAGTTCCACATGGGAGGAAGAGGTTCAGGTAGTTGGTTCAAGGCCTTTTTAAGGTCTTGTGATCTATCAAACCAAATACAGTCCATAATTATGTATAACTAGATGGGACATTAAATAAACTTCTTTGTTTGGTGGATAGCCTAGGACTTCAAAAAGCTTAGGGGGATTCATAAAGTGTGGTCAGTCCAAGTCCTTTTTACTGTTCTGCCTGTGGATACTCCTGTTAGCAATGAAGGATCGTCATTTTACCTTTAAAGAAAAGATGGTCTGGACAGAGGTGGGAGTTCCTTATGCCTGTCTACTGGGCACCAAGTCCAGCATGGATCCTAAAGCCCCTTTCTAACACCTAGCAAGCTATGATAAATGACTTGTCTCCATTCAATTTGATTCATCTTCACATATTGTACAGCCTTATTCTCATGAAACCATGAGAGGTTATGGCTGAGGGTTTACTTTCTATACTACCTGTCTGAATTTTTTTACCAGCAGTATTCTGTGTAGTATTCCCTACATGCAATGTATATGAAAGTATAGTCACCCCTCTGTTCTCGCGGACTTCATGTCCGCAGTTTTACATATTCACAGTTGGATGACTTCTGTTTCAATCAATGGGGTGCGCCCTGTGGGCGCGCACACACGCATGCCTGCAAGGGTGCATCCCATTCAAGTCTATGGGGCTTGAATATTCACTAATCTCCATTTTCACAGGGGGGGGTCAGGAATAGATCCCCTGCAAAAATGGAGGACCAACTGTAATTGGTGGTGGCAGAGGAAAGCATAAAAAATATAGTGAAGTAGAAGCAGATGATAATGACTTAGCAGCATGTCAGTAAATACATGGGTGACATTTTGCTTCAGTTGTCATGTTACAGATTGGAATGAGTCAAGTTGAGTCTCTGGTGAGCTCAGGAGATGCTATCTAAGTAGTTATTTCAGCTGTCAAGCTGCCGTTGTAACTAGTTTCTGTAGATAAGTCAATATGTCCTTCTGTCTTCAGGGATTTTGCTGAATTCAAACCCACCATTCTGTACTTTTGTTGAATAATTACTAAGAACACTGCAAAAAAGGGAGGGACTTATTGGTGTGACAAATACAGAAATAATGCCATTTCTTGTGATTGGTATGCAAATCAGGACTGCAGGCACCATTGTCTTCCCTCTTGCTCTCTCTCCATAGTGATTCTATCATTCCTTCAAATAATTTAGCAACAGTTTTGCATTACATATATGCAAAACAGGGCAAATACAAACTAGTTTCCTTTGAAACCATAGTTTGTATTAAGCATTGCACATTAGAGTGGACATGGAACATGAAGTTGTGGCTAATGACAGAGAGAGAAAGGGAGAAGAAAGTCATTCCAGAGAAGAGGATGAAACACATGAGCATTTCTCTCAATATTGTCCACACTGGGCGTATCTCTTCTCATCTCCACCATAAAGTTGGCCTTTCTCATCACAGAGGCACCATAATGGCAGTTTCAACAGCTGAGCCCTAGGTGTAGCATTCAGGTAGGCTTTCTCTCGTGCAGTAGTTCTGCTATTGTCTTTCCTTTTTTCCTTTCTTCCTTCCATCTACCAGACTCCATCCCTTCAAATGGATAGCTGTCATTACTGCTCTTCTGGAATGCAACAAGGCAGCCACTACTGGGATAAAAGCAAGTGGTGCCATTGTTGATTCCCCTGAAGGAGGCACTGTTTGCCATCTGTTTTCGTAATTCCATGTAGAGTAAAGCCATCTTCTTTATTCTTGTCTTCAGTGCGTAAGCAAGAGATCATCAAGATAACAGAGCAGCTAATTGAAGCAATCAACAATGGAGATTTTGACGCTTACACGTAAGTGAAGAAGTGCAGAGGCACTTATACCCTTTCACAGTGGCCATGGATAATCAGGTAAGCATGGCCAAAGAAGGCTAGGTTCCAGAAGTGGAATGGAGCAGTATAGCTCAAAAGCAGGAAAAACTCCAATATAATGTTAATGTCCATAATGTTAATAAATTAATACTGAATTTTAGCAATAGCATTTACATCTCTGTACTACTTAATAGTGAACTCAGCACTTTTTAAGTGGTTTACCCCGCCCCGATTGCCACGCAGAGGGGCGGG
>JAIPUX010001232.1:6840564-6856534 GCA_020142125.1 Phrynosoma platyrhinos
AAAGGCCTCGGGGGGCCACATCCGGGCCTTAGGTTGCCTACCCCTGATCCAAAGTGTCATCTTCCTCAGGTTGGCTGACCAGTGCCAAAACATCCAACCACAAGTTCAAGTGAGAAGAGGTTGGTTTTATCTGCAATGGGCACATGCCAATAATCAATAAATGGGAACCATTTCTCTATGAATTATTGTTGACCTTTTTCCCCCACCTTTTGCATTTGTTCAAACTGTCCAACAGCTTTGCAAGAAGCCACAGATCCCAAATCTTTTTCCACCGGTTGTCTAAATGTACTGTCCCAGTTTTCCAGCCTTTAGCCATTTCAGTACACTTTCCTGCCATTTAAAAAGGCAATCAGAGATCAGTGCTTCAAAGCCCTGTTTGCAGCCATATAAATAGACAACCATAGAAGACCAGAATAGTATTTGACTTCTTGTTTGGTAATTAATGAAAACTGTGTTAGAATAGTATGCCAGAAGGATAATGCCAGAAGGATAATCTAGCCACATATGCGTAAACATCCCTTAAAGTATCACATCCTCTCCAGCATTTTGGGAATACAGTTTTCACTGTCTTTGCTACTTGTGAATGATTTCCAGAGCATTCTCTCTGGTTAATGCTGATCCTGATTTGAGGGGGAGTGAAGACCACATAGTAACACGTTCTGCTTCCAAAACTGTTATATCTAGACCTGTCTCCCAAGTTGATTTAAAAGTATGCCCTTTACTGTATTCTGAAAATTAAACAATTGTAGGTTAGGGATGCCAGTCCCTTAGTTTTTTTCCATAGCCCCTTCACATGTTTTTCCATAAGGTTCTTGGAGTCTCTCCTTTCGCTACTAGGGCAAAGTTGGTACCATATGGTCACTAGTGACTGTATATTTAAGAGGAAATTCTCATACTTTTTATACATTAGGCCATTCTGGCTACATTCAAGTAAACAATTAATTTTAAAAAGTTCTGTTATGAAGGGATAACTGGTTAAAGAACATAAAGGGTAAACCCAGAGTCAGCAGTACTTGCAGTGGAGGGATATACAGTCTTACCTTCACATTTGCAGTTTTGATTATTCGTGGCTTTAATATGTTCTCTCTAGGAATCTCTAGTCCTCCAGTACAACTCTGTGGTTGGAGTCCATCAGAAGTCACACTGGACAACTTAGATCAGGGGTAGGCAACCTTTCCCCTTTAAGGGCCGAGAGACTTCAGCTCCCAGAATCCCAGGAGCTATTGGCCAACATGGGACTATTGGCCAACATGGCTGAGGCTTCTGGGAGCTGAAGTCCCTCGGCCCTTAAAGGGGAAAGGTTGCCTACCCCTGACTTAGATATTCCCAGAGAGAACAATTATCTAGGCATTTGTAAGTCCTCCAATGCAATTCTATAGTCTTCTTCTGGCAGATGTTGACCATAGACTTGCGCTGGAGGACCTAGAGATTCCTAGAGAGATCACTTCCCTAGGCATTTGTAGGTCCTCAAGCACAATTCTATAGTCAACCTCTGGTGGATGTTGGCCATAGAGTTGTGCTGGAGGACCTAGAGATTCCTAGTGAGGGGTTCTTTCAGGTTAAAAAAATAGTGTGTGTGTTTTTTATTTGCAGTTTTTCCATGTTTACAGGGATCCTGCAACCCTAACCCCAGCGAATGTGGAGGTCCCACTGTATACAGTTACTTCATCTATGGTTGCTGGGACTAGAATTGTTTAATACAGGGGTAGGCAACCTTTCCCCTTTAAGGGCCGAGGGACTTCAGCTCCCAGAATCCCAGGAGCTAATGGCCAACATGGGACTATTGGCCAACATGGCTGAGGCTTCTGGGAGCTGAAGTCCCTCGGCTCTTAAAGGGGAAAGGTTGCCTACTCCTGGTTTAATACGACCATAAATTACATGGAGTTATCAGCAAACAGTAAGATGGACATGACTACTGATGACGGCAAATTACACAGGGTAGCTAGAACAAACTCTCAGCACAGGATTTCAAATGGCAGCTGCAGTTTAGTGCAAGCATGAAGTAATGAACATTGGGACAAATAATCCCAACTTCATTTAAGAACCCATAGATTCTGAGCTGGCATAGCCAACAAGGAAAAGATCTAGGAAATTCCATACTTTCCTAGAGTTGTGGATACCTTATGAAAACGCTTCCCCATGTGTGGCTGCTATGAAAATGGCAGGTTCGGTCTTGAGTGTAATTAGAAAATGAATAAAAAATAACAGTGCCAAATTCACAGTGCTCTTACATAAATCTCTGGCGTGATTCTACTTGGAGAGTTCTAGCCACACCAAAATGGATATTGTAGAGATGGAAAATGTGTTAGGAAGGACAACTTGGATGATCAAATGGCAGCAGCACTTTTTCCACAAGAAAAGTAAGAGGACACATAAAAGGAGTACATACATGCCGTAGAGAAAATGCATACTATACAATATAATTTTAGAACCTACAATCATTCACTGAAGTTGAAAGGAAGGAGATTCAAAGGATGGAATTTCCTACTACAGGAAGTAATAATTAAGTAATGTTTAACATGGATTATTAACAAACTCATGAAGGGTAAGGATACTGACCTTATTAGTGGCTACTCATTGCAATGCCTCTGTGTACCAAAACCATGGAATATGAGCAGGATCAGGCACCAACGTTTATGTTTGTGGGATCATTTAGGAACCTGGCTAGCTGCTGTACGAACACTATGCCAAACTAGATAGGCCTTTGGTCCACTAAGGGGCTTTGAAGACTGCTAGAAATAGTGCAAATTGAGTCCACTTTAACTGTCCTGGCTCAGTGCTAGGGAATCATGGGAATTGTATTTTTTTCTGAGACATTGAGCCTTCTCTATCAGAGAGCTCTGGTGCCACAATAAACTACAGTTCCCATGATTCCCTAGCACTGAGTCAGGGCAGTTAAAGTGGAGTCAATTTGCACTATTTCTGGCAGTCTGCAAAGGCCCTAAGGCTCTAGACGTGGAGAAGAACTGAGCGATATAAACATGAGGAAAAGACATTCTGCGGACTCCACATGCCAGATTTATGCTAGAACGCTGATTAAGGACCATGGACCGTTGTCCTTTAAGTATTTTTTCCCCACTGTAGTTTACATTTTTTAAATAAAGCAATCATGACCTATACTGAAAGCTGGGCTTCTGATTACAAAGTTGCCACGGAAATCTCATCTTTCTCACCAGCAACTCTTGGGCTCTCTGACATTGCACGAACCTCTTCTTGTTCTGTATGTTTCTATCCGTGCACCATGGCAGGGTCATCCGTGATCTCTCTACCCTGAGGGATGATTCACTTTCAGGAGAGCACAATGCGTACGACACATGGCTGCACCCATAACACAAAATGCTCAAACACTGCATCCTTCGTGTCACAAGCTTGCTATAGGGCTGGATGGGCTATTGCTCTCTACAGAATAAATTATTCCTTCCCCTGCCTTCTTTATATATAAAACATCATTTTTCTCTCAATTCTGGGTACGCTAGCCCCATAACCCAAAAAGGGGACAATTTCAGATTTCAGTAGAGTTGGGCAAAGGCAAGATTCATAGCAAGGCTCAGTTACAGGAGATATACTTGAGTAAATGTGAAAATAAATGATATTTATTTTCTTATCTGGTTCATGCTTGGGAGGAAAAGTAGAGAAGTTATTGAGTAATAATCACCTGTAGACCAATAGATAAGCAAGCAACCTGAACTAACTTTCCTATAGTCCCTAACTGATGCACTTGGCAATAAAGATTAGCCCTCTGCTCAAATATTGAAAGTGCAAATAAAACCCGGTGAAAAAGTAAACTACTGGTTTGTGAGCCTTTGGAATTTTTACATGTTTATTTTTAAAAACGGCAAAGCTAATAATCACGGCCAGGCCTAAAATAGTGTGTGGAGTTTGATCTATTGGTGTGTGGAGTTTGATCTATTTCCTTTATTTTGTTAATCTAACATATTTTTAAAAGATGAGAAAATAAGAAAAAAATAGAATGAAAAGGGGAAAAAAGATGTACAGTTAAAATTAAATGTGCATCTCATTTTGTAAAGGGATTAAAGGATGTTCTCAGATCAGAAAAGTCTGAACATTACTAGACTGGCGGTGCTTTGAATTTCTCACATGCTTTTCTGTTTGCCTTTTCCCTCAAGCCTCTCCTTTCAGCTGGTTTTCTCCAAATTGTTTTCGGAAAATGGAAGCAGACTCTACTGATAAAGAAGCAGTTTCAAGGTGGAAACCGTCAAAAGATTTTACTCAACCCCTGTCCTGCCAGAGTTCTCTATGAAACTGCCACTACTTTATTATTTATTAAAAACCCTTTTAATATCTCTTTCATCATAAGTGATTCCAGGTTCATCAGTGATCTGTCTCTTTTGCTCACCCAAGGTGCTTCTTTTCCCTCTACCTTTAATGTCTATTTTCTGATGCTTAAGGAGGAAGTTGTTGCTGGTAACAATCTGACTGTTGTCAACAATAAAGCCATTTAGCATCAGTTGTGTTGCCACTTGTTGAAGGAAACAGTGGTAATCATCCTCCCATTGAATTCTTTGCTCCTGTCTAAGCTGGTTTTCTCAGTCCCACTGAACTGAAAGTCTGAGAGTTTGGAGGAAATGGTGTTTGCTGAACATTATAATTTAAGTGCTGCGGTGTTGTCACTACCCAAGGTATAATCATGACCTCAACAGTTATTACATTTACTTTTCCTAAACCTGCTGTTCTTGTGGCTTAACTCTTGTGCCAAAAGACATTTCTGAAATCCACAACCAGCCATGTCTGTTCTAAATAAAATCTGATGTTGGTGAAACAAAGAACTGCAGCTTCATTCAGAAACATAAAGCTAAAAGTAGCTGGAAAGAGCCTATGAATTCTGCTACCCTAAATATCTGTTTCGTTGGAATGAATTGCTGAATAAACCAGATAGTTCAAATCTTTGTTGTTGTCATTTGCCACCAAGTCAGCTTCAATGTATATGGTTCGTCTGTCCCCAAGTGCCCTGGAAATCAACTATCCTGCTCAGGTCTTGCACACTCAGGGTAGTGACTTCCTTGGTTGAATCACTTCATCTGTAATGCACAGGGGTTGCAGACTGCCAGAAATAGTGCAAACTGAGTCCACTTTTAGGGTTAGGGTTAGTGCTAGGGAATCATGGGGATTGTTTTTTTTTTCCTGAGACATTGAGCCTTCTCTGTCAGAGAGCTCTGGTGCCACAATAAAATACAGTTCCCATGATTCCCTAACCCTTAAAGTGGACTCAATTTGCACTATTTCTGGCAGTCTGCAACCCCCTGTAGTCTTCTTTTCCCTCTACCTTTCACCTTTCCCAGCATTATTGTCTTTCCCAGTGAGCCACACTGTCTCCTGACTCAAAGATATAGCTGTGTTAGTCTGTAGACTCACTATGTATGTAGAGAGATCTTGTAGCACCTTTGAGACTAACAGAAAGAAAGAAGTTGGCAGCAGGAGCTTTCCTAGACTTCAGTCTACTTCCTCGGGACCAAATGCATCTGAGGAAGTAGACTTAAGTCTACGAAAGCTCATGCTGCCAACTTCTTTTAGCCTCAAAAGTGCTACATGATCTCTGTACATATTGTCCCATGATGTGTCCAAAGTACAACAGCCTCAGTTTAGTCACTCTGGTTTCTAGTGAGAATTAAAGCTTGATGTGCTCCCAGACCCATTAATTTACTTCCAACAGAACTCTTCTCCAGAACATTTCAAATAAGTTTATTTCCCCCTCCCCATCAGCTTTCTTTACCATCTACATTTCACAACCGCACACAGAAATTAGAAATACCATGGCATTGCTGAATCTGACTTTGGTATTTAATATTACGTATTTGCACATATGGATCTTGCCTACTTCTTTCATAGTTGCCCTTCAAGTTCTCCTCTTCTGATTTCTTGACTACAGACCCTATTTTATGGTTGTGATCAAACACTGGCCAACTGGAAATCAGGAAACCCAATGAAATGAAAAACTGGGATCACAATAGGCCCAGAGACTAACAAAGTGCCTAGGTTTCTATAATGGGGGGGGGGGGGGGAAATCTTATACTTCCTATCCTATCCCTGCACACATCTAGCCCAATCCTATGCAGGTATCCGTTTTCCCTTTCTACCATAAAGCAAGCCATAATCCAGCCTGAGACCACTTTAACTGTCCTGGCTCAATTCTAGGGAATCATGGGAACTGTAGTTTTTTCTGAGACATTGAGCCTTCTCTGTCAGAGAGCTCTAGTGCCACAATAAACTAGTTTTTTCTGAGACATTGAGCTTTTTCTGTCAGAGAGAGCTCTGGTGCCACAAGAAACTATTTTTTTTTCTGAGACATTGCACCTTTTCTGTCAGAGAGACCTCTAGTGCCACAATAAACTAGGTGTTTTTTTTTCTGAGACAGTGTGCCTTTTCTGTCAGAGAGAGCTCTGGTGCCACAATAAACTAGTATGTTCTGAGACATTGAACCTTCTCTGCCAGAGAGCTCTAGTGCCAATATAAACTAGTTTTTTCTGAGACATTGAGCCTTTTCTGTCAGAGAAAGCTCTAGTGCCACACACACACTTGATCTTAGCCAAAAAGCCAAGAAGCGATGCCACAATAAACTAGTTTTTTCTGAGACATTGAGCCTTTTGTCAGAGCTCTAGTGCCCCAATAAACTAGTTTTTTTCTGAGACATTAAGCCAGGGGTAGGCAACCTTTCCCCTTTAAGGGCCGAGGGACTTCAGCTCCCAGAATCCCAGGAGCTGTTGGCCAACATGGGACTATTATAGGCCAACATGGCTGAGGCTTCTGGGAGCTGAAGTCCCTCGGCCCTTAAAGGGGAAAGAAAGGTTGCCTACCCCTGCATTAAGCCTTCTCTGTCAGAGAGAGCTCTGGTGCCACAATAAACTAGTGTTTGTTTTTTTTTCTGAGACATTAAGCCAGGGGAAGGCAACCTAAGGCCCGGGGGCCGGATGCGCCCCCCCCAGGCCTTTGGACTGGCCCCAGGCTGGTCCTGCCGCCGCCTGCCATAATGATATTGATTATTGTTGTTATTACTTGTTCTTGGAGGTTTTTTGGCAAAATCTCTACAGGGGGTTTTTCCATGGCTTTTCTGGGGCTGAGAGAGTGTACATGCATATTTTTATTGTTTTTTTTAAAAAATAAAATAAAAAAATTATTTATTTATTTTTTAATTTTTTTTTTGTGCTTCGGCCCCCCCAAATTGTCTGAGGGACAGCAACCCGGCCCCCGGCTCAAAAAGGTTGCCTACCCCTGCATTAAGCCTTCTCTAGAGACAGCTCTGGTGCCACAATAAACTACACTTCCCAGGATTCCCAAGCAACGAGCCCTTTGGGCAGCTAAAGCGGTCTCAAGCTGGATTATTTCTGGCAGTCTGTTCAGGCCCTTATTATTATTTGGGACCAAATGCGGGGTCCATGAAGCGGGTTGTTGTTTCTCAAAGGCGGGTGTAGGCCGCGGCGGGGCGCAGCAGGGCAAGAAGAAGGAGCCTTTTGGGGGGGGGGGTTATACTGACAAAACGGTGGCCATAAAACGATAAAGGGAGGCGGGAGGTTGGTGGGAGATGGAGGAGGCCGGGCTGAAGCGCTTCCTTCGCCGCGGCCGTTTGAGTTCTGTCAGGATGGCCGCGAAGGCGGCCATCCTGACAGAACTCAAACGGCCGCGGCGAAGGAAACGCTTCAGCCCGGCCTCCTCCATCTCCTAACAACTCCCCCTTATCGCTCCCATTGCTATAACCGTGGCCTGTGTGTATGTGCCTGTATTTACGTCCCCCCTTTATGTGTTTCCAACTGAGAAGGCGGGACCTGAGGCCTACTACTACCGCCTCCTCCTCCTCCATTATTCCCCTCCCCATCCCTGCTAAGAGGAAGATGGCGGCGGAGCGGCGCTGCGGCTGTTGCCGGGGCGCGCGGCCGGAGGGCTCTGTGCGGCCGGCCTTGGCCCTCAGGGCGGCGGGCGAGACCTAGTAGGCCTCCCTTGAGGGCCTCGTCCTCCTCAGGTGAGAGGGGCGGACGAAGAAGGAGGAGGAGAAGGAGCTCGGCGTCCCTTGGGGAGAGTGGGCTTTTCTGAGGGGAGTCCCTGAGGGAGGCGGCGAAGGCGGAGAGGCCCTGTTGGGTGCGGGGTCAAGCTGGGATTTGGGAGGCCATTCTCAGGGCCAGGAGAGCCCCTCACAGGAGAGGAAAAGGGAGTGGAGAAACACTTCGTGAGGGGAAACAGCAATAACTTAAGTCAGGGGTAGGCAACCTTTCCCCTTTAAGGGCCGAGGGACTTCAACTCCCAGAATCCCAGGAGCTATTGGCCAACATGGGACTATTGGCCAACATGGCTGAGGCTTCTGGGAGCTGAAGTCCCTCGGCCCTTAAAGGGGAATGGTTGCCTACCCCTGACTTAAGTCTTTTATTTCCTCCCCTGCTAGGATTGCTAAGGAGGGAGCAAGCTTGTTTTCTGCTGCTCCAGAGAATATGGAGCAGAATATGGATGCAAGCTACAGGAAAAGAGATTCCAGCTCAACATTAGGAGGAACTTCTTGACAGTAAGAGCTGTTTGAGAGTGGAGCACACTCCTTCCTTGGAGGTCTTTTAAATAGAGGCTGGATGGGCATCTGTCACAGGGAGTGCTTTGGTTGAGAGTTCCTGCATGGCAGAATGGGGTTGGGCTGGATGGCCCTTGGGGTCTCTTCCAACTCTATGGATCTATGATTCCTCCATGTAGAGAAGCAGCCACTGTGTAGAATCATAGAGATGGAAGAGACCACAAGGGCCATCCAGTCCAACCCCCTGCCATGCAGGAACTCCCAATCAAAGCATCCCCAACAGATAGCCATCCAGCCTCTGTTTAAAGATCTCCAAAGAAGGAGACTTTACCACACTCTGAGGGAGTGAGTTCCACTGTTTAGTGGTTTGAGAGCTGGGCTATGTATTACTCTTTGAGCCCAGGGTTCAGCCATACAGGTCCCAAACAATGGCTGAAATAATCCGCTTTGACTGCCCTGGCTGAGTGGGAATTGTGGTTTGTTGTGGCACCAGAAGTCTTTCTGGCAGAGAAGGCTAAATGGCTCACCAACACTACAGGTCCCTGAATTCCCTAGCATGACTAGGGCAGTCAAAGCGGTCTCGAACTGATTATGTCTGCAGACAGTGTGTTTTGGACAAAAGTACGTAGTGTCAAAAAGTGAGCCTTTGGACGTTAATGCTGACAAAACACTGGCCGTAAAACTGGTGGTCTCAAACTGGATTATTTCTGTGGTAGGTGTTTTGTCACATTTCCGCACTACACTGTTATGGTGCTGCTATTCCACTACTAGTTTTCTGGCTGCCTCCTATTGCATTCTGGGATTTGTAGTTGAGAGGGGGGCATTTAGAGTTCTCAGCCAGGGAGCTCTTAGGCTTCACTGAACTACAAGCCTCAGAATGCAAGAGGAGGCAGAGAGGGCAGTAATAGTGGAATAGCAGCACTATACGAATGTAGTGGGGTAATGTAGTTGGACCATAAACCCACTGAGTGACCTTGGGTGAATCATACTCTCTCAGCCTCAGGCACACACACCCCTGAAGAAACTTGCCAAGACAAACCCTATGATAGTCTTAGGGTGGCCATAAGTTGGAAACGATTTGAAGGCACACAACAACAGCAACAGTTTATTGTGTTTCTCCCCCTTTTCCTATGCTGGGGATCAGGGTGGAAGATCTGGGATTATAATTTCTCATCAGAGGCAGTGACTTGCAGGAAACTACCCAGGGACTTTCCACAATGCACCCAATATCTTCCTTTTCCATAAGTGCTTAAATTAGCGAGGGTCCATTAGTTCATCATTTCCAACATGAGATTAACACATTGTAAACCTCCCATTCCCATCTCACCTCTTTGTTAAACCTGCTGAGTGTGTCCTTAAGCCCTCAAGCCTCGGGGCTTTCCTATCTGTACAGGTGAAGATAACAATTACTGCAACAGCGTAGATGACACCACTTGAACATTTTAAGGTGTTACGTAAATGTTAAATATTATTGCCCCCTTTAGGAACAGAGGAAACTGCTTTATAATGAGTCAGGTCACAGATCAATCTAGTACAGACTTGTTGCAGTATATTGTCTGGCTGGTGGTAGCTGTCCAGTGTTTCAAGCACAACTTTTTCCTAGCTTTTGTATGTTGCTGTTGTTAACCACTCTCAAGTAGATCTCGACCCATGGTGACCCTGTGGATAAGACATCTCCAAGACTTCCTGTCCTCCACTATTCTTCTAGGTTCTTGCAGATTTATACCCGTGATCTCTTTGATGAATCCATCCATCTAGCATGCAGCCTTCCTTTCTTTCTGCTTCTCCTACCTTTCCTAGCATTATTGTTTTCTCCAATGAATCATGCCTTCTCATGATGTAGCCAGAGTACTACAGCTTCAGTTTTGTCATCTTTGCCTCCAGGGAAATTTCAGGCTTGATCTGTTCTAGGACCCATTTATTTGTTCTTTTTGCTGTCCACATTATCCTCTGCACTCTTCTCCAGGACCACGTCTCAAATGAATTTATTATCTTTTTGTCCTTTTTCTTAACTGTCCAGCTTTCTCATCCATATGTGATAATGGGGAATACAGTTGCTTGCGTGATTCTAACTTTCGTGCCTAGTTGTATATCCTTGCTCTTTAGGAGCTTTCCTAGTTCTTCCATAGCTGCCCTTCCTATTCTTAATCTTCTGATTTCTTGGCTGCAGATCAATGTGTGATCCAAGGAACTCGTTTACTATTTCTGTGTCCTCATTGTCTAGGATGAACTTGTGGTGATCCCTAAGATTACCTCCTGGTTACCGGGTCAAGTAAACCAAGAGAGAGCCACTCGAGACCAAGGTTTGATTTCCAACTCAGCCATGGAAACCCACTGACTAACCTTGGGTGAGTCTCACACTCTCGACCACAGAAGACCCCATAAATCAGAAACAACTTGAAGGCACACAACAACAACCACAGCCCAGCTTAGCTTCCAAATTCAGACAAGATCAGTGTGTCCTGGATTGGTGAAATGTGGATTACCTTAGATTTTTTTTCTCCTTCATACTAGTGTTCTAGTGCCTCTTGACTCTAGATTGAATTGCTGTAGAGACTTTTATTTCACCTCTGTGTTTTATCTTAGTATTTTACCTATTCTATATATCTTTGGAGAATTTCTTCCCACATATCAAATAATTCTCAAAGTTACTGTTATATAAAATCAAAAGTGGAATTAAACTTTTAAAACCTAAAACATAACTGTAAAATAATAACTTTTATAAAAGAGCAAGAGATAAAACTAATTAAATTAACTGTTTCAGTAAGATGAAAAAATATTTTCCTAATGCCAAAGTAAACATAAAGTATATTGAAGTAAGCACCAGTTCTTGCCTAAATACCCCAAAGGCATCAGATCCCATCTGATCTTGGAAGCTAACCTGGTTCAGCCCTAGTTACTACTTGGATGGGAAACCGCCAAGAGGAAGGAACTGACAAAACCACCATTCCTTGCCCAAGAAAATAATATGAAATTAATGGGATCTCCATAAGTTAACAAGCAACTTGAAGGCAGCTACACAAGCGCCAAGTTACATCCCTGATGAAAACTCGGGATCCCAAAAGACACTTTCCCTCATAATTGTCTGCTGCATGTCAGATGGTGGAAATATCTTGAAATGGACTCTGTTAAAGACTTTATTGAAGTTTCCAGTCTGCTGATAGTTGCATGGTTAAGGTCTGCTACTTCCAAACCATGAAGGGCTTTAAAGATAAAAGCACTTTAAATTAAGTCTGGAAGTGGACCAAGATCACTACAATTTAATTAACTGAATGAATTGAATTGTCATAGTACGATCATAATAACCAGTCCCAGTTAATAACCTAGCACTGTATTTTGAATTAATTGTGGTTTATTGGGAGACAGTATAATTTGGGTGTTAGCTGAGCATAGTAACTAAAACTAGGGGTCCATGGAGTCAACCAGAGCTCAAACAAGGAGCATTCCAGACTTCCAACCTGTTCCTTGAAGAGGGAGTACATATAGAATAGAAAGAATGACCATCCCTGGCTGGAAGAGGATGAATGTCACTCCGAGTGAATGTCAGGGGAAAACCCACCAGTGTCCTCTCAGTTGTACCTATTGACCTTCATCTAATTCACTCCCACAGTCAAGCACTGATTCAGTACTTTCACTGCCTTATCTGAGCTACATGGAAAGAGCTGGGTGTTATCAGCAATTCTGTATTGAAGTTAAAAGCATGGTGGACATGTTTGAACTCTGTGAGGTAATATAATACATATGCCATCAGGTCAAGTGTTAGTTTTCTGAAATCAGTCATCTGGAGGTAGTCATGGAGGTAGGAGTGGAAGCACTGTAACACTGTGACTCTAATTCCCAGTTTAGACAGTCTGTATGGAAGTATACCACAGTCAGTACTTATAAAACCTCAAGGAATTTCAGGAAAACCAAGTGGATCCTATTTATCCCTTTGGAAGGAAGAGATTTGAAATATGGTAGATTATTTCATCAGCCAAAGTGTTTTGGTGCCTAAAGCTTGTCTGAAAGGTGGACTGAAGCATAGTCTCATAAAAGAGTAGAGTTTTGTGGCAGTTTGAACAAATGTATTATAGCATCATCCCATTCCATTTCACCAGATGCATGAAACTAGCATACATATATGCAGCTTTGGCAGTATATGTACATATGTGGGGTGGGAGGTTGCAAGCAGAGAGAACGACTGTGCAAAAACTACAAGTCATGATGTTTGTAGTAAAAGTTAAAGGTATTCCCCATTCACAAGGTTGTCAAGTCGTGTCTGACCATAGGGGACGATTCTCATCTCCGTTACTAAGCCAAAGAGCCAGCGTTGTCAGACACTACTCTGTGGGTCATGTGGCCAGCATGACTGCCTAGAACGGGTAGGCAACCTTTCCCCTTTAAGGGCCAAGGGACTTCAGCCATGTTGGCCAATAGTCCCATGTTGGCCAATAGCTCCTGGGATTCTGGGAGCTGAAGTCCCTCGGCCCTTAAAGGGGAAAGGTTGCCTAGCCCTGGCCTAGAACATTGTTTACCCTCCCACTGAAAGTGGTACCTATTTAGCTACTTGCATTTGCATGCTTTCAAACTGCTAGGTTGGCATAAGCTGGGACTAGTGATGGGAGTTCACCCCATCACGTATTGTACTTGTGTTAAAGCTTAATTATATGTACCAATATTAAACTGACCATTGCTAATGATAACATAAATACTGTACTATTGCTAAGTTAATTAACAACTGTAGTAAGATGAAAACTTATTATCCTGATTCCAGCCATAAAGGACAAAATTTCTATTTCTTTGTAAATTATAATTCAGTTGTTTTTGCTGGATTTGTCCTTGAAAGAATACACACATTTAAGATGTAACTTCATTATCTATAACAATTTTTGCAGTACTTTACATTGGAAAGGATCCTGAGGTCATCTGATCCATTCCAGCTATAGCAATCCTGATGGGTGCTCGCCCAGTCTCTGTTTAAATGCCCCATCCTGGGCAGTAAAGGAGAGTGTACAAGCTTCTGGGGTAATCTCTTCCATTATCGAACAATTCTTATTGTCAAGAAGTTCTTCCTAATGTTTAGTCCGAATAATCTTTTTTGTAATTTGGTACATTGGTTCAAGTCTTATTTTCTGGAACAACAGAAAGCAGCTTTACTCCATCTTTCACATAGCAGTCCTTCATATAGCTAAAGATGCCTATTATGTCACTCCTCAATCTTCTCCTGTTCAAGATGAACATACCTCCCTTCCTCAATCTTTCCTCATAGGCTTGGGTTCCAGACCATTTACCATCTTTGTCACTCTCCTTTGAAGCATCAGTTCCCTTTGGCATGACCACTTACAGTCCTCACTCCCCCATCCATGTGGAAAGATATTTGTCAGTTCTCAAGTTACACTTCATGCATCTGGGAAGTGGATTGATGTCTACAAATGCTTATGCTGTAACTTGTTAGTCTTTGCAGTGCAGCAGCAAACAAACTTGGTTACCTTATTTTCTGGCGTATAAGACTACTTTTTAACCTGCAAAATCTGGGGTTAAAGTGGGGGGGTCGTCTTATACGCCAGGTATAAGGAGGTTCGTGATAAGTTTGCCTTAGTGTCATCATCAGTTGGAAATGACTTGAAGGTGCACAGCAACAACAACAACAGTTTTGGAAGTCATACTCTTCCCAAACTCTATATTTTAACTGGAAAAGTGGGGGTCGTCTTATACGCCCAGTCGTCTTATACGCCGGAAAATACGGTACTTCTCTAGAAATTATTACAGTACAAGTCTCATCCAATTATTAATCAACAATCACATGCCTAAATAAGTACAGGTAACCAAGCAGTAGTTATTAAGATCATGGTCCATGTCATGTTTCTTTAGGAGTAGTTGCACTGTCACTTCATTTAAGGCAACCAAAATCAACCCATCTAGCAAGAGAACATATTTTGCTATTTTTACAGGCTGGCTGAACCAATAGTATATAAGTGTAGGCTATACTTTCCACATACTTTGTCAAGCTCCTTAGGCCTCAACAACCCAAATTCATCCATCAACACCAGACTCAGGGCTCTAAAAGCACTTAAAGGAATCAATATTAGCAGACTGATGCAAACAATGTTACATTCAAAGCATTTAGTATCATATTACACTGTTTGTTGTTGTTATTAACAGCCTTCGCATCAATCTTGACTCATGGCGACCCTGCTGATGAGACATCTCCATGACCCCCTATCCTCCACTGCTCTGCCCAGCTCCTGCAAACTCATACTCATGAACTCTTTAATAGAGTCTTCCTCTCTTTCTACTGCCCTCTACCTTTCCTGGCATCATTATTTTTTCTAATGCTTCATGTCTTCTCATGATGTGTCCAAAGTATTCTAGCCTAGGTTTTGTCATCCTGGCTTCCAGGGAGATTTCTGGCCTGATCTGCTCTAGGACCCACTTGTTTCTCCTTTTGGCTGTCCATGGGATCCTCAGCACTTTTCTCCAGCATCTCATCTCAGATGAATTGATTTTCTTCCTATCTTCTTTTTTAACTGTCCAGCTCTCACATTCATACATTGTAATGGGGAATACAATGGCTTGTATGATTCTAACTTTTGTGTTGAGTTGTATATCTTTGCATTTTAGGATTTCTTCTAGTTCTTTCATAGCTGCCCTACCCATTCTCAATCTTCTTCTGATTTCCTGGCTGCAGTCCCCATTCCTATCAATGTTTGATCCCACATATGAGAACTCTTATTATTTCTATTTCCTCATTGTCTAGTTTGAATTTATGTAAGTTCTCTGTGGTCATTATTTTTGTTTTTTTTATATTCAATAGTAAGCCTGCTTTTGCAGTGTACCTACAGTTTATTTGTTTATTTTATTTATTCTGCTTTTCTCCCTTATGGGACCCAAACCAGCTTAAAATTTTAAAAGCATCAAACACAATCCACTTTAAAATATTAATTTAAAACAGTTAATAACATATTAAAAATTCTTATATATAAAGAACCAGTGCACCAGTTGTACTATCCCAACTAGGTAAAAATTGAAGGAGTGTTTAAGAATATATTTGGCTCCTGGTGAAAAGAGAAGAAGGACGGGGCCAATGGAGTCTCCCTTGACAGTGAGTTTCATAGTTTGGAAATAGCCACTGAGAAAGCTCTCTCCCTCACCAACCATATCTATCGTGGGATCTAGAGCAGAGACCGGCAACCTACGGTCTGGGGGCCGGTTAAGGCCCTGGTCCCTGGACTTACCGGCCCAGGCTGAAGGTTGCCGCGGCACGCCGCCACCGCGGCACATTTTTGCTGCTCTGCGGCCGCGCTTGCCGCGCCTGCCATTTTGGAAATCAAAATGGCGGGCGCTACGCGTTTACGCATGCGCAGTACTCTTGCGCATGCGCAAATGCGTCACGGCCACCATTTTGATTTCCAAAATGGCGGCTGTGGATGTGCATGCTGCGGCGGCGGCAGTGGTGGTGGCCACGGCGGCAGCATGCGTGGGGGG
>JAIPUX010001232.1:6874038-6885435 GCA_020142125.1 Phrynosoma platyrhinos
TTCAGTAAGGTTTTTGACAAGGTCCCTCATGATAGTATTGTAGACAAGCTGATGAAATGTGGACTAGACAATGATGTTGTTAGGTGATTTGATCAACTGAACCAAAGAGTGCTACTCAAAGTTTCCTCTTTGTTGTAGAATTTTGAACATCACTTTGCTTGTGTGGGAGATTAATGCAGTGGGAGATTAAGACAATGGTCCTGTGGTTACTGCAGTCCTGGATGTCTCTGTTTTTGGATATTAGCATGTACATTGAGTGTTTCCTTTCCTCCCTCAGTCTTTTTATTAAATTTTAAAACAACAAAACCATACAAAATCACTTAGTGAAAAAACACTCAGCTATATACATAACATAAAAATCATAGTCCTACAATAATCTACAAACAACCCTAAACTAAACTAAATTACTCCTCAACCTCCTGTAACCTTCCAACTCCTTCCCCATATAAAACTATAACAACTAACACATTAAACAATAAACACAAATCCAGTTAACACAACTAACACAGACTATAATTGACTTCCCACTTCCCAAACCTAAGAATATTAATACTCTCCCTCTGTATATATGTGTGTGTGTGTGTTTTCTCACTATTGCTAACTTACTTTCATTTTATTTCTGACCTAGAAAATAAACAAAATTGCTTCAAGCCTCCAATTCTGCAACAATAATATTCCCTTCTTTCTTCTTTATATAAAACAAAAATAATTCCCAATCTTTTAAGAAATTATTGAACCATTTTCCTTTAATCAGTGTTGCTAACTTGCCTATCTCAGCCAGATTGAAAACATTAACAGTCTGGAATGTAGATTGAATGCTTCCAGTCTGTGAGCCAGGACTGACTAGAAGAGAAAATAATGCTTGGTAAAGTAGAAGACAGCAACAAGAATCAGACTGCATTAGATTGGATAGACTCTGTTAATAAAGCCACAACTCTGAATCTGCAAGACTGGAGCAGGACTGTTGATAGGGTGGCTTGGAGGTCTCTCATTCATAGGGTCAGTGGCAGTTGCTTTGATCTCTTTTTAAACTGCTGCTTGATGTTTTTGCATTTTGTTAGATGCCCACGGCCATATAGAGCTTCAAAGATAAGCATCATTTTGCTCAGAAATGGACTGTTAAACTCAGGGGGTTGCACTCATTTTGGTTGTAGCCTGGAATAACTATATGCTCAGCGGTGACAACACTGAATCTTCTTATAAAGGAAACCCCTGCATAGATTTCTGATTGCCTTCTACTATAAATTTCTAACTGAATACCTTTTTTCTCTTTTAGCTTAAAGGAGTGTATTTATTGCCTCACAAATCAACTTATCATTTCTGTGCTGGTGACTGAACAAAGTGGTCTTAGAAAGGTAAGCGCTCAGACTTTGAGATATATTTACATTTCCCTACTGCTAATGTCCTTCACCTCAAAATGTATTTTTCCATTAATAATATGAACTGTTTACTCACAAATGTATCATCCATCAAAGCACTGTAATATTCTACATCAGGGATAGGGAATGTGCACTCATTCTAGTGTTGGTGGACTGCAGTTGCCTTCAGGCTCACCAGAATGCCAAAGTGCTGAGGGACCATGGGAGTTACAGTTCAACAACATTGGAAAGACCACACACTCCCATCCTTGTTCTGCAGTACCATGGAGGAGAGAACCAGCAAGGTACAGCTCTTTCAATTTTTACCATGGAAAGATGTGGTTCTGTTTTGGGCAGCAGAGGTGTTTTGTTCTGAACATGAATAAAAATTGCAGTACTTCAGTGGTAGTATAATTGCTGCTAAAGGCAGAAAATATGAACTAGCAAACACACAAATCCAGGGAACTAACAGTTGGAGCATTTGACTGTTTCAATAGGACTGTTTTAAACTAAAGTTCTTTGACAAATAGAAATAATCTATGAGTTCCAAGACAGAGAGATGAGTGGGCCATAGCCATTATTTTACTACCAAATATGGCTTGTTTTTGAGCAATATGTTTCCATGAAATACTGTATTTATTACAGGAAATGGGATGAAAAGATCTATAAAAGATGGTGCATAACAAAATACAAACATACCTTGAAAATGTAAAGGTAAATTGGTGTATTAGAAATATATTCTATTATTAAAAGTATATTTACTTTAATTTCATTGTTAAATCCCAGTGGTTCAGTTCAGATATCTCACTAAGCCATAGATAAGGAAGTTCACCCTATGCAGTATAATAAACCTCATCCAGCAGACCAGACACATGGTTTGAGAAGTTTGTTTGCAGCCTATAGTGTGGGCTGTAGCTTGACATGACATCTCAATTGTGAAAGTGTATTTAGACTTTTGTTGTACCTCTGAAAATGTCTGTGCTATAGAGGGAGCAATGTTGATTAGATGGGAAAAAATGCAACCTACTCTAAACCTTGGTTCTTCTTCACAGTCTCTGTGAATCACACAAATGGGTTATCCTGCACCAGTGCTGTTCGTCTTTGGAAACTTCTAGAGATATTCCATAAGTGTTTTGGCGGTAGCCTTGTCCACTCACCAAGTGACCTATGAGCTTGCTTCTTGCCTAAGCCCTCAGTTCCTTTTTGTCTGTCACAGCACCATCATCTCAGGAACACGTCAGAGTTTAATTTTCCTGGCAGATTTAGATTTCTGTTTTTGACATTGTATGTCTTGCATTTTGGTTATTTCTTTATCCTTTATTTGTCTTCATTACTTTGAAAGGAATATTGTGATTTATGGCAAAATACCAAACATAAATGACCACTCGCTTTGCCTTTTGTGCTTGACATAGGCCAGTTACAGTACAATGGCGAGGTTAACAGCTCTGTAAGAACAAGGCATATCAGAGGCTTCTCAGATGGATGGGAAACACCCTAATCTGACGGATCAGGGGCTGCTTGTTCCCCATTCCACTCTGATCCCAACACAGTTGTGTTGAACCAATTGGTGCTCAGGTGGTACCTACTCCTACACTGACAAAGAAGCATTGGGTAGAAACCAGGCTGGCATCACCAGTGGCCACAGACTGTCCTGACACTCCTGTTTGATGTATTAACACAATAGGTTGGTCCCTCTGTGCCATCTTTCACTCTGTGCAGAGGAAACAGAAGAAAATTTTAGCCTCTCAATACTAAGGGTTGATTATTGATACCGTTTCTCGCCCCATACTGTCTCTCTGTACTGAATGCTGATAACTACTACCATATTCTCACTCCATATAGAAGAAATTTAATAAGTCTGTTTTCCGATTGCCAGCACAATCTTCCCACTCTATATGGTGACACAGACAGAGGTCCAATCATTGGTACCATTCTCTTGTTCCATAATGGAGCAAACATAATGGTGCCTCCAAACTGAAAGTTTTTCATAGTTGCCAAATTCTAATCCTCTCCAGAACAATCAGACCAAGAGGTCAATACTTCCATGCCTGGGTACCATAATCTTTTCTATTTTTCTGCTTGATATGGAGAACATATAATGAGAAGTCAGTTCCTCAGTACCAAAGACCGGGTGTTGACACTTTTCCGTAGTTCCATATGGCTCATGTTCTGATGTGTGGATAATTTTCAGTGGAGGGACATGGGAGTCTTCTAAGGCATTTCCCTTCTCCGTGGCATTATTTTGGTGGTGCAGCTGTACTTCTGCTGATTGCCACTTTGATCCCTGATATGGATCTATACACCTTCTACTTCAGACCATGAAGTCTGCTGTTCCATCCAACTCTACTTAAGTAGTTCATAGGAGTTCTCTAACTTTTCTGCCGATTGTCAGCACCTACTCAGGCAGCAGACACCTACTGGTACCATCCTCTTATGGAAAATGTTATGATTTCTGGAATTGGATGGATACTGCAGCATCAGTATTATTGTAGTTGCATCCTGAGACCTCCCAAAGGACCTACTCTGCTCCAGTTGACACAATGATAAACCATCTGGTTGTCATGCAATGAAAGTTTATTCTGCTGCCTCCATGTTCTCATGGATTGCTGACTATGGCTAATCTGGGAGAGAGTTTCTCCATTAAGAAAGTTTTCCCCGTGATGTTTCGTAAGCTATTTGTGTTTCCATTGTAATGCACTCTACGTGGCGTTGCCTTTGAAAAGTGTTCAGAAACTTCAGCTGGTTCAAAGAGCTGCAACCAGTCTGTTAACTGAAGCTGATTACAGAGCAACAACTTCCTTATTGAGACAGCTCCATTGGCTGCCAATCCTTTTCCAAGCACAATTCAAAGTGCTGGTTTTGACGTATAAAAACCCTATATGGCTTGGGTCCGGGTTATTTGAAGGACCTTATCTCCCTGTATGAGCACACTAGAGTCTTGAGATCATCTGGAGAGGCCCTTCTCTTTGTCCCACCACCCTCTCAGGCGCATTTGGTTGGAACAAGAGAGAGGGCCTTCTTACTGGCTGCTCCCAAGCTTTGGATCTCCATCCCTAAAGAGGCCAGGATGGTGCCATCCCTACAATCCCCAGGTAAATATGTTTTTGTGCAGTCGGGCCTTTTAAGCGGATAAGGGCTGGGTTTTAAATGTTGTGCTATAAAAATTTTAATGGTTTGTAATTTTAGCATATTACATTTTAATTAATAACTGTTTTAACTCTTAAAATTGTTTGTTTTTTAAATTTTATATTTATATATTTTAATATGGTTGTACTGTTTTTAAATTGTATTGTTTTATACTTATTGTTTGCCTCCTTGACTCGCTATATTGGGAGAAAGGCGGAATATTTATTATTATTATTCCATCCAAAATGGGAACCTTGTGATCTTGTAAGCCACAAAACCCTGACATTGAAAGGGATAGCCATTGCTGGTGCTACTGCAATCCTCATGCATTCCTGGCTTCCCTTTCTTTCGGTATGTATGCACCAGTGTATCATCTTTGATACAGTCCTATCTTTGCAAGTTAACAACTTCCCTCTGGATTACTGACTGGTTCTGTGGAAGAATACATTTTTCAGGCCACAATAAGGGAGAAATGAAATCTGTTCTTAGACGGGTACTATTGAACCTGTGCTGTTCTCTCAAGCATGCCCCATTCTTTCATCTGCATTGAGTATTCGCCACATTGTGTTTAATAAGGATGGATGTTGAGTCCTATCCTTGACCCTTAAGATGTTAACTTTACATGCCTTCTTCCTCTGATGCATGACTGTGATTGGTTGCTATGCTGGACCTGAAGGAGATGTATTTTCACATTGCGAGGTAGGTGTCCCATATGAGTCTCCTTTGCTCCATTGGGAAGACACATGTATTGCTTATGTGTCCCATGGCTTTAGTGTATGTACTTCCCCATGTGTGTACACCAAGTACATTACCACACTAGCTTTATGGCTTCACTGACCATAAATTCTTTTCCTTCCATGATAGGTCACTTGGCCTATTAGTGGTTTTATACTCATCTGCTCCACAAATATCTGGAGTTTAGCATTGATCACAAGGATTCCTTCTTCTCAGTCATAATATTAATTGACACTATACCAGATTCTGTGTTCAGTTTGTTTTTCCTACTTGACAACATGTGCAGCACTCTTCGAATGGCTAGTCTTCACTGTACATGCATCAGAAAATTGTCTGTAGGCAGATAGACCTCTGGCACTGTTTTTCACAGCCTCCACCATGCTGTTCACATCCTTTGACAGGCTTTGGAGTTGGCCATTTCAGGCCTCCTCCCTGTCATGCTTTGATCTTCAGGCTGGAAAGACTTCATAAAGGACTTCTGATATCTCTTCTTGTAGTGTTGGGGTGCCATTTTCTCTTCCCCAAACAGCAATGATGGTCATTACTAACATGCCACTATATGGTGGGTACAAATTCTGAAGGAGGTCATGGGACGAAAGGGACCTCCCACGTTGATGATTTTGGGTTTGATTGTTTGGAATCCTTTCAGTCCTGTGATGAATTAGTCTTGAAATTTTAGACATCTTCATGATGATCTTTTACCTGAATCAACAGATGGGTGCATGATCAAACACCCCTCTCCATCTCTTGATAAAGATGCGGGATTGATGCATCCCATAAGGCATCCTGCCATCTTCCCTCCACCTGCTGTCAGTTGACATAGCTAACTATCTAGACATTTAACCATTCAAGTCCGGCGGGTGGTAGTTCTCTCTCCGATTTCTTTTGCCAGTTTCTATTACCTATATTGTTGCTGAGCTCAGAAGCTGTTGTGCTAATAAATGGATTGAGTGCTCATAATTCTTTTGGCTTCAGAGGATCTTTCCAATGACGTCTCAGTCACTCATGTGTTGGACATTCTGGTGACCTTATCCAGTTGCTATCCCTGTCTTCAGTTAAGCGTCTCTTTGCAGCCATATCATGATATTTTTGATGACCTTATATGCCTTATTTATCGAATCCATGGATCAGGCATTTTTTTAATTGTTGCAAGGCTTTACAACCTCCTGGATTGTGTGTGATTCTTTTATTTGACTAAGAAAATCATGAAGGCAATAACTTCTTTTACCTTCAGGTTTCAAGAAACGCTTGAAAGAATAGCTTCTTCTACTGTCGTATCACACACCTGGTGGGTAGCCTTTATGTTGATGATCATCATTGCTAGCATAGCTGTGAAGCTATATGCTTTGTGAGGGAATCAACCTCACCTTCCCTAAGCCAGATATTTCCTTCTTTTTGATGGTCCTGTCTCCTATCCATATCAAACAGGACATTTTCTCTTCCAATATTCTTTTGTAAGAGATGCAGTGGCTCAAGTGGTTAAGAGGGTGGCTCTGTTGATTGCAAGATTGGTAGGTTGGCAGTTCGAGGCCCAGGTGCAGCATCATGGAGTATGCTCATGTCATTAGTCTCAGCTTCTGCCAACCTAGCAATTTGAAAGCATGCAGATGTAAGTAGATAAATAGGTACTACTTCGGTGGGAAAGTAAACAGCGTTCTGTGCAGTCATGCTGGCCTCATGATCACAGAGTAGTCTCTGGCAATGCTGACTCTTAGTAACAGAGATGAGCACCACCCCTATGGTCAGACACAGCTCGACAGCCTTGTCAATGCAGAATACCTTTACCTTTACCGTTATCTCTGGATGTTTGTAGGGTGCTGACCTCCAGAGTTACTTCCTTCTTCACTCACTTACAAAGTAGGGATAGCATGTATCTACATAGTGTCTCTGTAAGTATGGCATATGAGCTAGTAGGCAAACCACCTTCTGCCCAAGTCTAAGGTGATTGCAGTCTCAACTACATTCCTGAATGGGATTCCTTTGCATGACATCTGCATAGTCACCACTTGATCCAGATTACTCACCTTTTATCTCACTATTCTTTGGTCTCAGGGTCACAGGTGGGGCTGGCATTTGGGAGAGCTGTGCTTTTCTCCTGTGTAGCATGACACTCCATCCTCCTATGGTTAGTAGCTTGCTAGTCTCCCATTTGTGTGATTTACAGACACCTTGAAGAAGAAGGACGGGTTGCTTACCTGTAACTATAGTTCTTCAAGTAGTCATCTGTGAAATCACACAGCTCCGCTCATTATGTCCTCCTCCTCCTCTGCCTGGCCTCTCCTCAGGAGAAAGCTGAGTAGGGGAGGAGCCTTGCCCATCTTTCTCTTCCTTCATCTGGACTTTTGCTCAGGAGAAGGCCAAGCAACAGAGAAGCCAGGTGGGGTGAGCATTGGGTCCTCTTCCTCCTCCACTGCCCTCAGGAGAATATCAGGTGGAGGAGGAGCCTTGCAGGGTGAGTGTTTGCTCACCCTCCTCCTCCTCCTCCTCACCTTCTTCTTAGGAGAAAGCCAAGCAGCGGAGGATCCTTGCAGGGTGAGTGTGTTCACCTGTCTTCCTCTGCCGCCATCACCAAGTCTTTTCCTCAGGAGAAAGCCAGATGATCAAGAAGGCTTGCAGAGCAAGTGTTTGTCCCTCCTCTTTCTCCTCCTCCTCTTTCTCTGCCGCCTGGCCTTTTCCTTGGAAGAAAGCCAGATAGTGGAGGAGCCTTGAGGGTGAGTGTTTGCCCATCCTCCTCCTCCTCCTCCTTCACCCAGCCTTCTTCTCAAGAGAAAGCCGAGCAGCAGAGGAACTTTGTAGGGCGAGTGTCTGCCCTTCTTCCTCCTCCTCCACATTGCCCTCTGCTCAGGAGAAGGCTATGCAGTATAAGAGCCTTGAAGCTCTTCCACATCTTTGTGAGCCACCCAAAATCCTTTGGAGGGCCGCATGACGACCCCGGGCCATATTTTGTGCAGGCCTGCCTTAGACCCTGGGCTACTGCTTTTGTGTCCATGGAACAGAGGACTTAGGCGGGAAGCTGGTAGGTTGCTCAGAAATGGGTAGGGCTACCACCAAAATGGTTATGTAATAACTAGAAGATTCTGAAGATCCACTGCACAGATGCAGGAGAACTCACTTGTGTGATTTCGTAGATGACTTCTTGAAAAAATGTAGTTATAGGTAAACAACCTTTTTGCTCTGTCTTTTTGCTTGGTTTAAGAATCTGTTTTAGTTTGTTTGGTTTGGGTTTTGAAAAGTAGTTAATTCAAACGTTGTTTTGTATAGTACTGAGTCTCAGATTTCCAAGGTTATGGTAGCCATTTCAGAGCTAAGAAGTAACTAGTCACAAATCACATGTCACTTATAATTAATCCTTTTTTCCAGTAGCAAAGGTATAGTCAAGTCACATTACAATTGTAACTTGGCATGGGATGACTTCACTCTTTTGTAGCGTAACTATAGCTGGTTTTAAGTTAGTTTTATAAATGTAGCAATATGACCTCAGTAAATGATGTAGGAGGAATATCACGTGCTGGCTCACACTGTGTTGCTTTGTGCTTTATTCTGTGGATATTGTGATGATGATGAGGTAGATTATGATTTGCTATTATACTTTTTTAAAAAATATGTAGCTTTTAAGTTAATCTTGTAGTAGTAGTAGTAGTAGTAGTAGTAGTAGTAGTAATACAGTTGCCCCTCCGTTTTTGCAGACTTTGAGTCTGCGGTTCTGGCCCTTTGTGGACCAGCAAGCCCCATTTGCTAAAATGACATGTAGGACTTGAATATCTGTGATTTTCTGCTTTTTGCTGTGTAGGGGGCAGAACACATCCCCCACAAAAACGGAGGGGCGACAGTAATTGTTTCTTACATGCTTCTCCCCAAGGCTTGAGACAGGATACAACATAGATTAAAACATATAAAACCACTTAAACAAATAGGTTAAAATACATAAACATAGGACACATTAAACTAATTAGAATCATCCAAACATAAAATTAAAAATGTACCAATTTAAAATTCATTGTTTAAAATAGACTGAGTATGCCTGCTAAAAGAGATAGGTCTTTAATACTGTTTTAAATTCAGACAGCATGTTTAGCTGTGAAATCTCTTCTGGCAGGTTATTTCACAGTCTATGGCCGGACAACGAAAACGTCCTCTGGGTGACAATTGCCGGTCAACCTGGCTAGTTGAAGTAAATGTCTGCCAGAGGACCTGACTATATGGGATGGATTATACAATCCTATGGGTAATCCCGTAGGTAATCTGGACCCAAACCATAGAGGGTTTTAAATGTAATAACCAACTCTTTGTACTTTGCCCAGAAACTAACTGGCAGCCAGTGGACTGATTTTCATATTGGTCTTATATACTCATTCCTATCTGTACCAGTAATCAATCTGACTGCCATGTTTCAATCCAGTCATCTTGTTCATAACTGGTGTAGCATCTTAAGTATTGTTCCAGCACCAAATCCACCCTCTCTGTTTGCTCATCTGTTTGAGGATGATAGGACGTACTCATGGCCTGTTCAGTGTCCAGCCTTTTTAGTAATGCCTTCCAGAACTGAGAGGTGAACTTGGTGCCTGTGTCAGACACAAACTTTATTGGCAATCCATGAAATTTGTACACATGAGATATCAACAGATCTGCTAACTGCTGGGTGGTTGGCAGCAATGTAAGGTGGCAGCAAAATGGTGTGCTCAGAGTAGTTGAAGACCTCCAAGGAGAGCTCTCTGTTTTGTTTGGGCAGCTCGCTGATGTGGTAGGTGAGCGGGTGATGCAGTGAGATTGTGCCAGTCCTTGATTCACAACTAAGCCTGCATCCACACTGAAGAATTAATCTGTTTTGACACCACTTTAACTGCCATTGCTCAATGCTGTGGAAGTCTGGGAAATGTAGTTTTGTGAGACATTTAGCCTTTTCTGTCAGAGAGCTTTGGTGCCACAACAGACAGTTGCCAGAATTCCATAGCATTGAGTTATGGTAGCTAAAGTGGTGTGAAACTAGATTATTTCTGCAGTGCAGATGCAGCCTCAGATGTTTAGGAAGCTAGCTAGGCACTATAAGCCTTATATTGTTGAAAGAAATCACTGGTTCTTTGCTTGTCTACAAGTTGTTCCTTGTTAACCATGGTTAAAAAAATCCAAGTTAATGTTACATGGAAACTCACTGGGTTACCGTGGGCAGCTCAGAATATCAGCCCCATAAAACCTCATGATAGGTTCACCTTAGGGTTGCCATAAATCGGAAATGACTTGAAGGCACACAACAACAAATATACTTTTGGGTAACTTTCAGCTCTTTCTTTGACACTAGGTATATTTTTGCATTTATAGTTTTAATGAAAGGAAGGCATTCATATATTTTCCACTGTATGGAACATTTTCAGAAAAAGTTCAATCTCTATTTGGGAAATACACTGAGATTTCTCCTATATGCTCCTTCTATGTATTACACATTAAATTAAATGCATAAGTGTTTGGAATTGACAGTGGAAAGTAATAGAATCCAGCATCTTCTTTAGTTCACTTTATAAATGTTAAAAGAAAAAAAGCATACATCAATGTAATATGACCATGTTTTGTAGCTATCACATGATATATCTTTCTGTGAAATAGCAACTGAATATTAGTTATCTTGAAGTTTTGTTGTCATATAATGGGATAACTTATCAGGAAGGCGCCAACTAAGATGTGATAAACTTTATCAGTCTTCCGTTGAGCTTGGAAGCAAAATGGAAGCCAGTGCAGTTCTTGCAAGACCAGTGTTATATGGTCTCTAAAATACACACTGACACCAATCTTGCTGCTGCATTTTGCATTAGCTGCAGCTTCTGAACACTTTTCAAAAGCAGCCCCGCATAGAGGGCATTGCAGGTAACTAAGGCATGAACCACTGTGCCAAAATTTGCCTTCCCCAAGAAGCTGGTACAACAATTGAAACTGGGTAAAGGGCCTCCCAGCCATTGCAGCCACCTGGCTTTCCAGGAGCAGTGCTGGATCCAGGAGCACTCCTAGCAAAACGCCTGATTTTTCCGTGAGAGAGCAACCCTATACAGAACACGCAGCAATCCCAATCTCAGGTTGGTTTTTCTACTGACCATCAGGCTTTCTGTCTTGCATGGATTAAATCTCAATCTGTTCACCCACATCCACTCCTTTATTGTATCCAGACAATGATTCCACAGCTTCCCTGGCA
>JAIPUX010001232.1:6895569-6908497 GCA_020142125.1 Phrynosoma platyrhinos
CCAATATGCTTTTATGATCAACCTCTGGCAGGTGTTGACCATAGAGTTGCAATGGAGGGCCTGGGGATTCCTAGAGAGGTGTTCTCTTAGGTAAAAAGAATATTTTTTTAAAAAAAAATGTGTTTTTTTCCACATTCACGGGGATCCTTCACCCCTAACCCCAGTGACTGTGTAGGGACCACTGTATTTAAAACAAACATAGCTTTAAAAATTGTTGTTTGTTGCTGTGTGCCTTCCAGTCATTCCTGACTTACCCCTATGACAGGGTCTTGGCAACATTTGTTCAGATGAGGTTTGCCTTTGTCTTTCTTTGAGGCTGAGATAATGTGACTTGGCCAAGGTCACCCAGTTGAGTTTCCATGGCCAAATGGGGATTCAAACCCTGGTCTTCCAGAGCCCTAGTCCAGTATTCAACTATACCACACTGGCTGTCAAACTAAAAATTACAGCGTACAAAAATTTAAAATGTAATTAGACTAACAACAAATTAAAAACTGTTAAAAATATAAACTATTAAAAAAAACCAACAAATAGAAAACCCAGGATCTTATATAAGGCCCATTTTCCTTGAGCAATTGGTCTTCCAAGGCCTTCCCCCCACCCACCCACCCCAAAAAACTATTTATATACTTCTCTTGTGTATATAAACCTCTTGGGAAGGAAGTTCCAGAGCATGGGGACTGGCCCTCTCCTCTTTCCCCATCAGATGGACCTATAATATGAACTGAGATGGAATAAAATAGCAAGCTTTCCTGAGCATAGGAGTACAGTCAGCCCTCCATATCCACAGATTTAACCATCCATGGCTTGAAAATATTCCCAAAAAATATAAATTCCGAAAAGCAACTCTTGATTTTGCTATTTATATCAGGGACACCATTTCACTATACCAGGGGTAGGCAACCTTTCCCCTTTAAGGGCCGAGGGACTTCAGCTCCCAGAAGCCTCAGCCATGTTGGCCAATAGTCCTATGTTGTCCAATAGCTCCTGGGATTCTGGGAGCTGAAGTCCCTCAGCCCTTAAAGGGGAAAGGTTGCCTACCCCTGCACTACACCATTGTATTTAATGGGACTTGAGTATCCATGGATTTTGGTATCCACAGGGAATCCTGGAACCAAGCTTCAGTTGATACCAAGGGCCCACTGTATGTATGTATGTATGTATGTATGATATTTGATCAGATTAAATCAAATCCTACATGTTTCTACTGAATTGCAATAGATTTTGGCATTCTGAAAATCTCTTTAATTTTTAAACTATCTTGATTTGTGTATTAGGAACAATTCTGTGAACAGTTGTTTAACATTAACCAGTGTTCATTGATGAACAACATAAAAACAAACTCAAGGCAGTGAGTGCTGATGTCAATATGTGACCAAAATAGAATTACAGAGGTAGAAGAAGGAAAAATATCAGTGTGATTGGAGGGAGCCTCGGGTTTTGCAGGTGTTTTTTGTTTGTTTATTTGTTTTTGGACAAACAAAATGTAAAAGGGCGGCACCAACTCTAAAAAGAGCCCAATGTGGACTGAACATGCTCAGTAACCACAGAATGTTGAGTGTCAATTGGAGGAACGGAGGAAGGAGGGAAAAGAGTCAAAAGAAAGGGAATAGTGCATCTAGAAGGGCAGGATTGCTTACTGTCTGAAAGGAATTTTTAATGTGAACATTTTTGTTTGCAGGTAAGGAAACACTATAACTTTCTTCGTTTTTGCAGCTATCATATGAGTCCCCAAACAGCTCATTGTGCACACACACATATACATATACCCCTATGCAAAATCCATAAGCACACAGACACAAACATGTCAAGAACACCTTTCCTCAAACACACAAAAAACCTGGGACAACACATACATACAAAGCAACTAACAGACAACATCCCCTCCCAAACATCTCCCCAAAACACACAAAACATTCAGATAGCACATACAGTTAACTCTCAGAGCATGCACAGTAACCTCCCCTTCAACATGCACAGCACACAAAAAAACCAGGCAGCAGCCCCCAAGAAACAACAATGGGCAATGCTTCTAGCACCTTCCCATTTCCTTCCCCCATTCCGCAAGTTAACAAGGAAGCAATTTGCATATTACCAAGATAGGGAAAGAATAACTTTGAAATTAGTGGTCATTGGCATGCTTTACATTTTGCAGCACCTAAATTTGTCTCCTGGTGTATCGGTACAGACACTTTTCAAAGGATTCACTGTATGCTGCCTACAAATTAGCTGACAGCCTTGTACAGGACAGATATGGGCTAGATCTCAATGGAATTGCTTTTGTTTCTAACAGTGGAGATAAAATGTTTGCGCCTTACCTTGTTTTTGTCTCCCAAATGCCTCGTGGCCGACAAGGGCTGTGGCCTTTCCCCTCATCAAACTTCCCCTCTCTATCATCTTTAACTCAGCTTTAACATCTCAAGAAAGTTGCGGTTCTGTGGCATTCCATCATCACATTTGTTTCTCCTTAAATGATTTTTAACATCCATGCCTGATGAAGAAGCCAGTGAGCTTCAAAAGCTTACATAATATATTTTTCACTTTTTTGGTTGGCCTAATAAAGCTATCCTCATAATGTTGTGTTTTTTTTTTTAACTTGCTCTATCTTGCTGCATGGCCAACAGGAGTTACCCCAGATATCCATTTTCAGGCTTTGGCATCTATCTCAACTGAACTCCAGATCCCTAAAACTCCTTAAAAACATTCTACTATGGCAAACACAGGCAAAAATAGTTCTTATCTCTTTCTGCCTCCAGTGGATTAGCCATTCTGACTTGGCACTTTTCCTTCAAGCACCATGCCTATTTTATTCCTATTTTCAAATATATGAAGCCAATATCTTGTTGGGTAACTGCTGCATGACACTAGCAAAAGCTTCATTTATATGCCGCTTCATACTGTGCTATGCAGTGTCTAAGCAGTTTACAACTGTAAGCTCATTGCCTCCCAACAAGCTGGGTACTCATTTTAGTGACCTGAGTCAAGTCTGACCCCTGGCTAGTATTGAACTCGCAACCTTGTGGTTTATGAGTGAGTGGCTGCAGTACAAGGAGCACTAGTAGAAGGAAAAATGCCATAGGTGCAGTGATTGCAAGGAAGAAAGAGGAAGAAATTGTTCTCATCATCAGAAGGGAAAGGCTGCTTCTTGTCAACAGCCCTTTCTCCTATGTCTCTTTTCAAGATGGGATGGGATCCTTGGAACCAGCTGCCTTGCTGGTTGGGATAGTTTTCTGTGTTACAAAAGATTATCCAAGCCCCAGAATGCCTTTGCTTCTCATCTAGCAGATGTGGATTGATTGGGTGGGTCCAAGGGTTGGTAAATGCCTCACTACATTAGGAGGACATGCCTGCTGCCTTGAGGTGCACTTCCTGAAGAGAACCTCCTTATATCCAGAGGGATGTGATAACTACCACTAATATCCCATATCTGGGCAGAGTGTTTGAATACGTAGTTGACTGGGCAACTTCAGAAATTTTTAGAGGAAACAGATTATCTAGCCCCATTTAAGTCTGGTTTCAGGTCACGGTGCAATACTGAGACAGTTTTGGTTGCTCTGACAGACAGTCTACTCTGGAGGAAAGGCAGGGGGAGTGCTATCCCATTGGCTCTCGTGGATCTCTCAGCAGCTTTTGATTGATTGTTGATTATGGTATCTTACTGGACAACTCTGACAGATAGGAGTAGGAAGCACTGTTTTGAAGTGGTTTAGCTCTTATCTGCAAGCTCAGTTCTAGAGAGTGGCATTGGTGCACTCATGCTTAGCCCCATGACCATTGTACTCTGGGGTGCCATGGAGTTCCATCTTGTCTCTCATACTTGTCTCCCAGACTGTTGACTATCGATAGTCATATAACATCTGTATGAGGCTGCTGGGAGAGGTCATTAGAAGTTTTGGGATTGGGTGCCATCAGTATACTGATGCACTCAGCTCTGCTTCTTTTCTCATAGTTGGCTCATACTGTGGCTTCTTCTGTCTTTTTTCATTCCTTCCCCCCCAAAAAAATCTCATAAGGAGGGAAGGACAGAATAGCCGCACAGTGCATTTTTATGGGCAGGGCAAGGAACATTTAGTCTAAAAGTACCATCATTTGTGACCTGCATAATCCCATTGATTTCAGTGGATCTAATCTGCCGAATATTGTCTATTCATTAAATTGTACCTTCCAATCTTTGCCTTGGACTGAGCATGGGCTATTTTGTGATACGTAAGAATGTCATAATTGGCCGCCATTTCTATTTTAGGTGTTAATATGTCAGTTGTGCTTTGTTGCTTTACTTTAGTTTCTGTTATCTTCACATGGCGTGCTGCGCTTTCCTTTTGGTGACCCAACATACTGCATGTGGACTTTTGTAAGACTTCATGGAGTTGAGTTCTTCCGTGTAATTCATTTAAAGTTGAAGAAAACTGTATCTCCTTTTTCATGGCTCTGATCAGCCTTTCATAGCGTGGATCTGGAGCACTGCATTGAAACAAATAGCAACGAAACAAAACAGAAATGGAAGCATGACAAGATGTAGGATTAATCCCCTTAAATACTGCCTCTGCAACTTCATTTTTCTAAGTCAGTGTTTGATGTCAATTTATCACGAAGCATGTGACCATCAAGCCAGTCTGGGAAGGAGCTGTATTTGGGTGTCGCATAAAGTCTGCTGTTGGTTAATTGGATACAGTTGGGAAGACTGTATCTCAGAGGCCAGCTACAGGGTCTGTTACTGTTAAGTCTGTTACTGTGAAATCTTGTCCTTTAAACTTGTTCCAAAAATGTGGTGTGTGACTTCTTCACATTTTCTTCCAAAATCTGGCTGTTATGAACTGGCTTTGAATTTCTAATTACTGTATATACCCATGTATAAATCTTGAAATTTTAGTCAAAAATTGACCCCAAAAAACTGAATCAGTTTATCCATGGGTCAATGTAAGTACTATATTTTAACTCTTATTTAAAAAAGAAACATCCCCTGGTTAAAGGCAAGAGCATAATCTGTCCTGGAAGCACTGACCCCCCCCCAACTCACTGACCCATCCAACCTTTAGGGTGAGCACAAACAGTTATGCCTGCTGTAATTTGTAAGTTCTTTGACATTGTTTTCCTTTGCTTCATCCTTTAGATCCTTTGTTACATGCCCTTAAGTTTTGCCCTCTACTTATCCACTGGTCATATCAAAATCAGGGTCTGCTCTGAGAACAGACTCTAACAGACTGTTCCAGTATGTAGCATTGCTTGTTTTGTTCTAATCTCAGGGCTGTCAAAGCTATCACCATTCTTTTAGTTAGCTAGCTCTGAATACAAACTTACAGCAGTATTTGAAGTATCAGCAACTTAGCAATGACAAATGTAGGAGCAAACAGTTCTGTGTCCCTTGGGAAACTAACTGCAATAAAATGAAACCTGCTTAAAATGTAGGATAAAATATCTTAAAAACATATTTCATGCTAACAATACATTCAGGAGATAAGGAGTGTACTTTTATCTCTCCGATCCGTCATAATTGTTTCAGATAGATTATTTCTTAATTTCTGCATATTTGATTACTAATATTAGCACATGCAAAATGGAACCCTTTATAATATCGGATCATACTCCTATTGTTTAGAATTGCACTTTTCCAATGGTTCTAAACCCTTTAGTCTCCGGTGATTAAATGTTTTGCTTCTCAGTGACAAACAATTTAGTGCTCAAATGTCCACAGATCTGATGGAATATTTTAAAAGGAATGAAGGCTCTGCAAGTTCATATGCTACTGAATTGGGAAGCATGTAAAACCTACATTCTCGGTAGAATAGTTGCTTATATTTCTTATTTAAAAATTTAAAAAGGAATTCTTGAATAAGAAGCTGAAAGTTCTTGAATCTGTATTTGCTGTTTCTCCATCTGAACAACTTTATCACAAATTTCAAAAAGTTAAATATGTATTGAATAATATTGTCTTGCAACAAACTGAACTTAATCTTCTCTTCTCCAAGCTAAACATACCCAGCTCCCCAAGTCATTCCTCATAGGGCATGATTTCCAGACCTTTCACCATTTTGGTTTCCCACCATTTTGGTCACTCCAGTTTATCAAAATCCTTCCTCATCTTAGCATATCACAATAATAATTTCTTTTGGAACTCTTACACTTAGAACCCTTATTTATTAGGATTAGGAGAAAAATACTACAATGACCAATGCAGAGAAATAGAAGACAACAACAAGGGAAGAACAAGAGACCTCTATCAAAAAATCCAAGAAATTAAAGCCAAGTTCAAACCGAGGGCAGTGATGCTCTATGGAGAAAAAAAGAACATAATACAGGAACAAGAAGAAATAAAAAAGATGCTGGAAGCAATGCACAGAAGAGTTATACAAAAGATATGAGGGAATGAATGATATTTGGAATGAGGAGCCATATGAAGATGAACCCCAAATTCTAAAAAGTGAAGTGGAATCTGCAATAAAGGAAATGGGGAACTGCTACAGTGTCTACAGACAGATGCAACTTCAGTGCTAACTGAAATATGCCAACAAATATGGAAAACAAAGCGGTGGTCAATAGACTGGAAATGCTTGATGTACATACCAGTTCACAAGAAAGGAGATACAAGAGACTGCAGCAACTATAGGACAGTGGCACTAATCTCACATGCAAGCAAAATAACGCTCAAAATTCTGCAGCATAGACTCCAACCATGGATACAGAAATTTCAGAGGTGCAAGCAGGATTCAGAAAAGGAAGGAGCACTAGGGACCACATTGCAAATATATGGTGGCTAATGGAGCACACCAAAGAATTCCAAAAAAGAATCAGTATGTGTTTCATAGACGACAACAAAGCTTTTGATTGTATAGATCACGAAAAGCTATGGAATGCACTTAAAGACATGGGGATGCCACTGCATCTTTTAGTCCAGATGAGAAATCTGTACCAAGGATAGAAGGCCACTGTCAGAACAGAATTCAGGGAAACAGAGCAGTTCCTAATAGGCAAAGGGGTCAGGCAAGGCTGCATCCTATCACCCTCCTTGTTTAACTTATGTGTTGAAAACATCATAAGAAAAGCAGAATTAGAATCAGAAAAAGGAGGAGTTAAGATAGGAGGAAACAACATTAACAACGTAAGATATGCAGATGACACTATATTATTAGCAGAAGACATTCAGGAATTGGAACAATTAATAAGGAAGGTCAAAGATGAAAGTGCAAAGGAAAGCCTGATGCTGAACATAAAGAAAACAAAAATATTGACCATAGAAGAAATACACAAATTCAATCTAGACAACGAGGAAATTGAAATAGTTAAAGAATTTCCATATCTAGGATCAAACTTTGGCCAGAATGGAGACTGCAGTCAAGAAATAAGAAGAAGACTAGGAAAGGGAAGGGCAGCTATGAAAGAACTGGAAAAGATACTGAAGAGCAAAGACATACAACTGAACACTAAAGTCAGAATCATCCAGTCCATGGTATTCTCAATTACCTTGTATGGATGCGAGAGCTGGACAGTGAAGGAAACGGACAGAAAGAAAATCGGCTAATTTGAAATGTGGTGCTGGAGAAGAGTACTTAGGATACCATGGACAGCCAAGAAGACAAAGGGTTCTTGAACAGATCAGACCAGGGTTCTCCTTGGAAGCAAAGGGCCTTTGCAGACTGCCAGAAATAGTGCATATTAAATTGAGGCACTGCCCTGGCTCAGTGCTAGGGAATCGTGGGAACTGTAATTTATTGTGGCACCAGAGCTTTCTGACAGAGAAGGCTCAATGTCTCAGAAAAAAATGCAAATCCCATGGTTCCCTAGCACTGAGCCAGGGCAGTGCCTCAATTTAATGTGCACTATTTCTGGCATTCTGCAAAGGCCCAAAGATGATCAAGTTGAGACTATCATATTTTGTCCATATAATGAGAAGGCACAGATCACTTGGGGAAAAAATAATGCTAGGAAAGGTAGAGGATAGAAGAAACAGATGAAGACCACAAACCCAATCAGGGGGGTTATGGGCAAGGGCTTGCAGGACCTGGGCAAGACAGTGGATGATAGGGATTCTTGGAGATGTCTCATCCATAGGGTCGCTATGAGTCGGAACTGACTCTGCGCCCCTTGCTTATCCACGGGAGAATAATAGGGGGACAAAATGGGGAGTGCATGCAGTGCATGCCCGTATGCCTCTGTGGGAGCATGTCTCCATTTAAGCCAATAGGGCTTGAATATATGCTATTTTCCATTTTCGCAGCAGGGTCCAGAACAGATCCCCCGTGAGAACAGAGGGAGGACTGTCTAAGAAAACTGATAAAAGATCTTTGCAAATATATAGAGAGATGGGTGGGCTTAAAGATGAGTCCCTGGTGTAAGATAAACACAGTTAAAATTAATGTTATACTTAGAATTTTTTATGTCACGGAATTCCTCTACTTATGCCTTGCAAGTATTTTCAAAAATTAAATACATGGGGGTGGGGGTTTCATCTCCTCGAATTTCAATGGAAAGGATGCAAATTCCAATCAAAGTTTCCAATCAAAGAGGGAGGACTTGGTATTCCATATATTCTTTCTTATCTGTTATCTTGTATTAATTTTTGGACATACCCACTTTGAGTAATCCACCATGGTTAATCTTGAAGTCTTTGTTTCTTGCACTTTTGTTCAAACAGACAGTGCTTCGTTCTCATTTTATATAAAAAGGGGCAGTCTTTTGCTAAAATTTCAGCAGTTAGAACTTCATGGCAAATATTGTCTTGATTGCATTTTGACCCATATGCTCATACCAAATTGACTTTATGGCATATGTTTTAGAGTTGTCTCATAGTACCTACATTTTGGGAGGAAGTAATCAGCAGTAATCAGGGCAGCCGACAACATTAGTTATTTTGAAGAATAAGTGAAACTAAGGAGTTATAACTGCTATTTTCATGCCATATGTGTACATCTTTTCAGTAGCTTATCAGCAGTCAGTGCTGCACAGTGTGTACAACCTCCAAAAGCAGCTTGGACATAAAGATTTGAGTCTCTGGAGACAAGTCTTGCTCATGTTGCCTTCTGTTAACATAATGAATATGATTATTTTGAAGCAGATGGATTAGTTGGTGAGATGAAAGGTTGCTTTTTTTACTTGGAAGCTTTTGTATTCAGAATGTACTCAAGGCCAGGTAATTTCATTTGCCTATTTTCATGTTATAGGATGCTTTTGCTTGTCATATCTGTTATACTTAGAAGGTTAATACATCCATGCTATTGTACCCCAAGGATGCAGCATACAGAATGATGAAAGGAAATTAATAAGTCATTGTGGGTTGTCTGCTCACTTGTACTCGATAACCAAATTTGTTTTCTGCCACATTATCATCAAGCCACAGTTGCTTGGATGGTTATTAAGAGATTCTCAGCTCTCTGGTATTTGTAATGTAGCTTCTGTACTTTAAGGGTCGCTTGTCTGGGTGGGGTAATATTGGCAGCTCAGCAGTTAGACCTCAATTCCCAGCAAAAGTGTTGATTATATTTTAGTATTAAATGCAGCATGCAATGGAAAGTGAGAAAACAATTCAGATTTCAAAACTACAGGAGAATGATCCTTACCAATTAAAATGTCATGTCACAGAAAGTTTTCCAGAACTCTTTGACAGATTCTACAAAATAGTGATAACTTTATTGGACTAACCAAAATGCACAATATTTATAAACCTTTGAAGCTCCACTGGTTTCTTCATCAGGCAAAAGGCATTTAAAATCATAAAGGGGGGGGGGGAAGGTGACAATCTTAATCATAGGCCTGCATTTTGTCAAGATGTTGTGGTTGTTGTCCTCAATTCAAATGGTGTGGAAGGGTATGCAGGCAGGCAGGCTCCTCCTCCTTCTGGCTATGTCAGTACTGGGAGATTCTTAAAGTCCAGGAAATATGATTATTCCATTAGCAAGACAAAAAACTAAAACTAAAACTAATAATAATAATAATAATAAATTTATTTATATCCTGCCTCTCTGCGTAATGCAATCGGGGTGGCTTACAACATTAAAATATACATTCTATATCCCTCAATCCCACACCCCCTTAAAATACTATTAAACAATTGATAATTTAAAAGACACTTAAAATAATAACACCAATAAACAGCAGGGACAAGCAGATTGGACTATCTTTTGATGGCCAGGATATCTATTCAGAAAAGGCCTGCCGGAAGAGATCTGTCTTAACAGCCTTTTTAAAGCTGTTTAAGGTGGTAATATGACAGATCTCACCTAACAGGCCATTCCATAATTTGGGAGTGGTTGCCAAAAAGGTCCTCTGGTTGCAGGCTGCAGACAGTCTAGTTTTTATAGGTTGCAGCAGATTCCTCCCAGAGGACCTGAGTGCGGGGGGAGGATTATACGGGAGGAGGCAGTCCCAAAGATAGGTTGGACCCAAGCCATTTAGGGCTTTAAAGGTGATGACCAGAAACTAATGGGCAGCCAGTGAAGTGATCTTAAGATCAGTGCTATGTGGTCTCTTCTCGTTGTTCCTGAGACCAGCCTGGCTGCCATATACTGTACTAGTTGAAGTTACTGGACGAAGTACAAGGGTAGACCCATATAAAGCGCATTACAGAAATCGAGATGAGAAGTTACCAGCATGTGCACCCCAGTTTCAAGGTTCCTAACTTCCAGGAAAGGGCGCAGCTGGCGTATCAGCCGAAGCTGATAATAGGCATTCCTAACCATCGCATTTACCTGTTTTATCATCTGAAGCGATGGATCCAGGAGCACCCACAGGCTGTGAACACAGTCCTTTGAGGAGAGTGTGACCCCATCCAGGATTGGGAGTTGTATTCCCATACCTGGGTTCGGGGCCACTACTGTAAGTACCTCTATTTTGTCTGGATTCAGTCTCCATCTGTTCTTCTTCATCCAGTCCATTACTGCTTTAAGACCATCATTGAGGGAAGAGGCACCATCAGAAGTCAAAGCTGATGACCGAGGCATGGAGAAATATATCTGGGTGTCATCAGCGTACTGATAACACCCTGTCCCATGTCTCTGGATGATCTCTCCCAGCAGCTATATATATATTGAATAGCATCGGGGAGAGGATGGTGCCTTGTCAGATGCCACAATTAAGCTCTTTCCTTTTAGAGCAACTGTCCCCGAGCATCACTCTCTGGAATCTGGCCGAGAGGAAGGAACGAAACCATTACAGTGCAGTGCCTCCAATTCCCGACCTTCTTAGGCGATCCAAGAGGATGTCATGATCTATTGTATCAAAAACCTCTGAGAGGTCCAATAGCACCAACAGGGTCACACTACCCCGTCAATGGTCAGACAAAGGTCATCAGCTAAGGCGACCATGGCAGTCTCAACTCCATATCCTGTCCTAAAGCCAGTTTGAAATGGATCTAGATAATCTGTTTCTTCCAAGACACTTGGAGTGTCTCTACTGCCTTTCAGATCCAGTTTGCCTCGAATCATTTGTGAGGCCGCACGGCCCTTTGTTACTTTGCTATTTGGACAACATGGCTATCCTTGGATCTGTTCTTTGACAGATTGGTTGATGAATGTTAAGGGAAATGAGGAAGAGATAAAAAAATGGACCTAATGCTGGAGGCTCAAAAGCTTGCAGTTTCTAAGTCTCTAGAGTGCAAGAGATGTTACATATTTTTCCTAAGGGAAATGATACACCTGTGAAAGCAAGGAATGTACTGGTTTCCCAAAGAAGAGTTTTATCTAATTAGCATTGGAAGGCTGCATTTCCATTGCATTTAGAAGTCCTGTTTAGTATATCTGACAGAGATATGGAAGACCTGCCATGCCATGGCTGTATCTGGATTTTAACCTTTCTAGCTGAGTAAAGTGTGTCAGATATCAAAATGTAGTACATCCAAGGGCCCTTTATCTCCCTTCAAGTGATTGTAGCTCTTCTGTCCCTGATGAAAATAATTATTAGCCAACAAAATGTTCTTTTTGCTAAATCTAGCAGTACCCAGCAGATAGTTTCTAGAACACTTGACCTTCAAATATGTGGCATTACATGTAACAAGTAGGGCATGGAGCTGGGATTCAGAAATCATTTTTGGTGGAGCGAGAGTCAATAGAAGTTTATATTACATTGTCAGTCTTACATAGCCTGGTGATTCATGTTGTGGTGATGAAATGCCTTCTCCTACCATTTTAATACAATAAATTTGTTATTACTAATTAATATACATTTGCATTTATGAAAGAGTCAGATTGGAACTGAACAGCAGAAAAACAAAAGTAGACATTGGAGGTTTGGTGTACTGACTCTGTGACCTTGTTATCAAGCCCATTTTGCTATTTGGACACTGATTAATTTGTCTGCCATAATTTAATCAGTATCAAGATCTAGTAAAGAATAACTGGAGAAAACTGAACTTCATATTTTGCTTCTGAACATCTTGTTGCTCTTTTGTGATGCATGTGATTATTCACTCTGATAAAAAGATGTGGACACATTTCTTTTTCTGGTCCTCTTGCTCAGAAGCCAAAAAAGGTGCCTGCCTGATAGATCAGGATTTCATATTGGCATGTACAAGAAGCTCTATAGAACATTCAGGAAATTACACCATTAGTGCTTCAAGCAAGGAGGCCTCCCAGAATGCTATTAGTGTCTTAGCATGGATTTTAACTTTTAAAAAAAAAAGACTGATTAAAGGGTCTGCATAAAAGAAGGTCAGTTTTCAAGGGCAGAGAAATGGCTGTAGCCCTCTTGTGTTCAGGGAGGTCTTTCAGAGGTGCTTATCTATTGTTTTTAATGAAGTGAAAACATTAGCATTAACACCATATCAGTGTCTATGTTGATCAGCAAACAACAGCAACAACAGCCCATCTGATAGTGAAGTACCCATGGTGTCCCCCCCCCCCAATACTATACCAAAACATTTTAACATTTCAGACTCTGATGTGGAAGAAGCTATTCTTAGGGCCTTTACAGACTGCTAGAAATAGTGCAAATTGAGTCCACT
>JAIPUX010001232.1:6911333-6935795 GCA_020142125.1 Phrynosoma platyrhinos
ATTTTCTCTATAGTTTAATCTTGTTTTAGGGGATGGGTAGGGGATTCCAGGATGAGGAAATGTTTTTAACTTTGTATGTTTTAAAATGCTGTAACCCACCCCGATTGCCGAGCAGAGGGGCGGGCTATAAATAAAATTTATTATTATTATTATTATTATTATTATTATTATTATTATTATTATTATTAAATATACATTCAAATCCCCAAGAAAGGGGACATCAGGGGTGGCAATAACCATAGGACCGTTGCAGTAATCTCCCATGCAAGCAAAGTGTTGCTCAAAATTCTACTACAGAGTTTTACCATATATAGAGTGAAAAATGTCAGATGTCCAAGCTGGGTTAAGGAAAGGAAGAGGCACAGGAGATCATATAGCAAACATACATTGGATAGTGGAGCGTACCAAAGAATTTATAAAGAAAATAGGCTTGTACTTTATAGCAAAGCCTTGGATTATGTAAATCATGAAAAATTATGGCTCACCTTTAAAGAAATGGGAGTGCCACAGCATTTGATTGTCCTAATGTGTAACCTGTAATCAGGACAAAAGGCTACTATTAGAACAGAAGTGGAATGGTTTCCATTTGACATGGGGGTAAGGCAAGGCAGAATTTTATCACCCTATCTATTTAACTTGTATGATGAAAATATCGTATGTAAAGCAGGACTTGACTTGGAGGAAGGAGGCATGAAAATTGGAGGAAGGAACATCAACAATTTAAGGTGTGCAGATGACACATACCACTAGCAGAAAATAGCAGATACTTGGAATGTTTACTGAAGAAGGTCAAGGAAGAAAGTGCAAAGGCAAGTTTACAGTTGAATATTGAGAAAAGAAAAATAATGACCACAGATGACTTATATAACTGTAAAGTAGATGATGAAGAACGTGAAATAGTTCAAGATTTTCCATGCCTTGGCTCAATCCTTAATCAAAATGGAGACTGCAGTCAAGAATCAAAACTTGGAAGGGCAGCTATGAAGGAACTAGGTAAAATCTTTAAGTGCAAAGATATATATAATTGAATACTAAAGTTAGGATTGTCTATGCCATCATATTTCCAATTTCTGTGTATGATTATGAAAATTGGACAGTGAAAAAAGCTCACAGGAAGAGAATGAACTCATTTGAAATGGAAAAAAAGTTCTGTAGATACCATTGACTTCTAAAAAGATGAATATGTGGGTTCCAGTGCAAAACAAATCTGAATTCTCCCTAGAAGCCAAGATGACTAAACTGAGGCTGTCATACTTTGGACATATCATGAAGACACAATACTGCTTGGTAAGAAAGAAGGCAGTAGGAAAAGAGGAAGACCGTGATGCAGCTGCATAGACTCAACCAAGGAAGCCATGGCCCTGAGTCTGCAAGACCTGAGCAGGATGGCTGATAACAGGATACCTTGGAGGTCTCTCATTCATAGGGTCACCAAACGTTGAAGTCAACTCGATGGCAGTTAACAACAACAACGTATGCTGCCAGAAAGGAAGGTGGAAACTCCTCCAGGTCACTTTTTAAACAGTGTTAATAAAGGCTATTACTCTTCTGAGCAGGTAGACCTTGTTAGACTAGTATAGTTTCTTTTATTCCTGTCAGTCTTGTAACTTGCACTGGAGATAAATGTATTATTTATTGCCTCAGAATAAGGCAGGCACTTAACAGAGAATGAAAAAACAGGCAGTCCAGCCCACAGGCTTACAGGCTAAGAGGCTGAACATCTTATGAAAGGGGCTTGCAAATGGAAGCAGTGCTTACTGCTTTGTGTTTTTTTCCCCTCAAAAGCTTGCAGGCACTTTCAGGCTCTTTCATTTTCTCAAGCTCTATTGTCATGCTTGTGTTCTGCCCACTGAACTGCAGCTGGAATGCTCAATTAATACAAGAAGTTGTTCAAATCAGTGCCATTAAAATGTTTTCACTACCTTGCTTTTAGCTAGTTCATTCAATATGTATGTCTCTCCATGTGTGCAATCCCAGCCATCCCCATAAAGGCATTTGTATGGACAAATGTAATGTGAAAGGACCAGGCAATTGCAGATTCCTAGCAGCTGTTCTGATATGGTGGCAAAACTATCAGTTTAAACACAGGGATTGTTGCTGACCATATCTTTTGCTGTCCAGTGTACTAGTTAGGTTCATCCTTGCTTGCGTGGACAGAAAACGCATTATGTGAATTAGCCTAGAAGCCATCTAAATGGTTACTTGTGCTGTAATCATTAGCCCGGTTTGGAAAGCTGCACAAATATTTACAAATCCAGCTTGGCTTTATTAAAATCAAGAATGATGGGCACTCTTTGAACCCTATTTTCTTCTACTCTGTCACAAATAATTGTCTTGCATGGAATCTCCTCCCTAAGGTGAGTTGTTTATTTCTCTTTTGGATATGAACTTTTTCTTTTATTATAGAAATATTTCCATCCAGGGTCAGATACATAGAAGAGATGAATAAAAGCAATACATTTAAAGAAATGATTGTTATGGATAATCATTTTTTATTAATAACAAAAAGAATGAATCATAAAACATTGTGGAAGAAACAAATTTTCGGGTTTTGTAGCTGTACAATTTACTATGGGAAACTAGTAATTGTGGTGATGATGGAGACATTGGTCTTAAATGTACAGCTGTAGCATACATTTTAAATCTCCAGCTGTAACATTGGAATAATTATCTAACCCACAGTACAACTCTGAGGGAGAGCATAGCTTTGTAGCTGTAGTAGTGATAGCTGTTGGTAATCATAGATTTGTGACCATTAGTTACCATTATTTGATTATTTTGAAGGAAGTGGGACTTTGAGTTTTTCCAGCATACAGAGAGGGAGAGAGAGAATATTCTGGTTTTCCAAACAATTGCTGTAAATCCCTGGTCCTAAGTGGATAAGAAAGATAACATATTACACTGTTCATTCTCTCTTTCTCGCTCTCTCTCTTTCTCTCTCTCTCTCACACATACATCTTTTCATATGAGGTGTTAATTTCTGGAAAATACTAAGTATAGCATAGGCTGCTTTGTGGAGGTAGATTTTCTGCCTGGATTTTTACTACTTAAATTTTTAATAGTAAATAATAGGGAACCTTTTCTGTTTATGAGAATAGGGACGCACTATGGAATAACACAAATGAACTGTGATCCCTACTTAACCATAATATCTATATCTCCTAAGTTATACTAAGTTAACTTGGGCTACATCTGTTTGAGAGGGTAGTGCAGCATAGAAAAACCATGTACTTTACTTCTTCTGAATATTTTGAATGAAAGAACTGGGGTTTTGGAACTGTTACTAGTTGGATTGTCATGGAAGACTTGGACAAAAACATAACATTTTACATTTTTTTTAAACTGTGCTGAACATATTTGTGGACATTGTGTTATAACTCCAGTGATCTGAAGATATCTGTACAAATGAGATGAACATTGTATTTAAATAAGGATCACTGTAATCATAGTTATGTATATCTATGTGTTTATTGCTTACCTGGCCATCTAGCTACTTCAAGTATTCTCAGCTGCTCTCTGGTAGTCTGTCCTTATTGAACCTATGGATCAGACATATGCCTATTTTTGCTTCTGAATCAGCTAAACCAATTGGCCTCATTTTAAAAAGGTTATACACAGGGCAGCCATATTGCTAGTTCCCCAGTTCTCCAAAGGAAATCTGTTAAAATGGAGTGGATAGGATGACCATTGACCAGTAGCATGGCTGTCAGCAGATTATGTGAGCCTATGATTAAGTGGTGTAGGAGCATGGTTTTTTGTGGTTAGCAGGTCTGTGTTTCCCCTTAAACTGAAAGATGATGTTTTACTGCTTCCTTTCCAGATGATGCCTTAAAAATATCAAATATTCCCTACTCTCTAATCATGAAAATGATTTATCAGAGTTCTCTCTCATTGATACCATCTGTTGTGTACAGAGAGAAAAATGTTTGCCTCTGTTTCCTTATGAATTCATCTTTGCTGTCCAACTGAGATAGAGGAAGGGGTACCAAAGTTACCTTCAGCTTTTTTCAAAAAGAGGTCTGCCCCATCAGGAAAAATCTAGCTCGACACCTTGTTGAAAATTTTACATTCTTAAATGGCTCTTGACTAGCAATATTGTTCTAGTAACTTTTAATTAATCTGGAAAACAATTGTGCAATCTCTTATCTGCATGTTTATGCCAAGACAAATAACATTTTTAAATTCTGTGTAGAACACAAAATTTGTGTAGAACATGACAAACAGTGATAGTTAGGATATCACCAACAGTCTTCTCTCTAGCAGGGCTACTTGCAGCCACTTGGAATTGAGTTCTTGTGGGAATAAGGTAATGTAAGCAACTACAGTAGGTTTGGGTGATATTTTCACAAATAAAATTAAAAGGCTAAGCAGTGACAGCTCTGGTGAAGAATGCCCATCAGTAACTGAAGTCTTGGCCATTCCAGAAGGAATTTTGGTACGTATCAAAATAGTTGTAGATTGAGATTTTTGTTGCTCGAGAAAAGGTACATTCTTTGACTTCTGAATTATTTTAACTTTTGACAGAAGATGCCAACTTTAACTCGGGATTTGGGGGTTTTAAAGGGTGTACTGGGTGGTAATGGAAATATTACCTGTCTAGAGATACTTTGCATTAGGAGTCACTCCTGACTGTGAATATATTGACTGGTTGATTCTGTGTTGTTTCAAAATCAACAATGGCACAATGCAGTCATTCCCCCCATTTGAGAAACATAAATCACATTAATTTTGGTAAGAAAAGTTAAGCATTCTACTCCTCTGTTAATATTTCAAGGGGAATTAGAAGAGTTTATTCTTGGGATTATAAAAATTTAGGCAGGATTATAATCTGTATTTGTCATTTTAACCAGCCTAATTAAAAGGACACAGGAATGCCTCTTTACTTGTGTCATATTGTAGGGCAAAGAATTCTGCCATTATATCCTTAGCTTTCATCTATAATAATAAAAGACAATGGTGTCTGCCAGTTTCTCTCTCTGCAGTGTTTCCAAAACCATGGTACTGAGACACCTAACTTGGCAGGGATACTAAGGGGTACAGTAGGAGGATGCATCATCCAATTACTTTTTTTAAAATTGTTTGATTAATTTTAGTTCATTAACATTTGTAGCCTGAAGTACTAACCTTTGGTGACTATGAGGCTGATCTTCCAATTACTTTTTTTAAAATTGTTTGATTAATTTTAGTTCATTAACATTTGTAGCCTGAAGTACTAACCTTTGGTGACTATGTGGCTGATGCCCTTAGAATTCCCTAACCAGCAGAAAAGAAACTGCAACCACACCTTTTGTTGTTATAATTCACAGGCATAGCTGTATTAATCTGGATCAGTATTCAAAGGGATCGTGTAGAACCTTTGAGACTAAGGGCCTTTGCAGACTGCCAGAAATAGTGCAAATTGAGTCCACTTTAACTACCCTGACTCAGTGCTAGGGAATCATGGGAACTGTAGTTTATTGTGGCACCAGAGCTCTCTGACAGAGAAGGCTCGATGTCTCAGAAAAAAATACAATTCCCATGATCTCCTAGCACTGAGCCAGGGCAGTTAAAGTGGACTCAGTTTGCACTATTTCTGGTAGTCTGCAAAGGCCCTTAGTCTCAAAGGTACTAAAAAAAATTATGCTGCCAACTTCATTCTTTCTCTCTGTCTCAAAGGTACTAAAAATATCGCTTTTGCATATCTTTTGTTGTTGTTGTCTTGAAGTTGTTTCCAACTTAATGGTGACTTCAAGGCAAACTGATCATGAGGTTTTATAGGCACGACTTTCTCAAAGAAGCTTTGCCTTTCCATCTTCGGAGGCTGAGAAAATGTGCTCAAGGTCACTCAGTGGGTTTCCATGCCCTAGCATTCATTTGTTTTTCCAGAGAGCCTTCGTATAGTGATACCCTTTGCAGGGCTGCCAAGCCCTTGAAATATTTGAGAGAGGTAACCTGCCTGATGGAGTGATGGGGAGATGCAAAGTAAGTAGAGAGAGAGGTTGGGCTGAAAGAGTGCTGGCATAGAGGGAGAGAGGTACCACTGCGAAAGAAAGAAGAGGATAAGAGAAGAGGGAAAGAACAAAGCACTGGAACTAAACCTTGCAAAGTTGGATTCTTCTGCTAGCTATTGATAAAAAATGACTACTGCTCTGCTAAATTATGTGAAAGCTGATACCCATGACGCAGGTGATGATTTCAAACCTAACTGATGAAAATAAGTGCACTAAGGGCCTTTGCAGACTGCCAGAAATAGTGCAAATTGAGTCCACTTTTAGGGTTAGGGTTAGTGCTAGGGAATCATGGGAATTGTTTTTTTTTTTCTGAGACATTGAGCCTTCTCTGTCAGAGAGCTCTGGTGCCACAATAAAATACAGTTCCCATGATTCCCTAACCCTAACCCTTAAAGTGGACTCAATTTGCACTATTTCTAGCAGTCTGCAAAGGCTCTAAGTTATAAAGTGTTGAAAACTGACCCATTTAATATTTTGCTCCCTCTTTAGAAAGTCAGATATTTCTGTCAAATTTTGATGAAAGCATCTGACGTACATTATTCGGCTTCTTGAGGAAGACAATTCTTATTTAGTTTGATGAATTCCTGAGCATCAGTTCAATAGTTATTAAGGTTTTCCTGACTGTGGCAGGAACTGCTGGCATATTTATGTTGTACATGCTCAGTTTCATTCTGAAGCTGAAATGCAACTAATACTCCAGTGCTTAAAGAGATTGTCTGAAGCAGAGGAAATCTACTAGATTCTCTGCACAGTACTTATTCTTTCAGTTGTGAGATTTGATCTCATGTGTCACCATAGAAGGAGAGAGTTGCAGTTCTCTCTTCTGTTCTCTTTTCCAGTTGGTTTTAAAAATTCACTCTCTAATCTATGGTCTCCCCATTTTCATTCTTTTGTCATGTCTTCCACTCACCAAAACTACCAAATATACTTGACTAGTAATTTTAGTCTAAAAATTTACTGAAAATTTGGGTTGAGTTATCCATAGATCAGTTATAGTTTCCATAGGAGTAAAGTTAATGGCAGTCTATTAAGGCAGTGGCCTCAGAGATTGACAATCAAACCTGAACCATCACGATCAACTACAGAGGTGGCTGAAAAGACATGTTAATTGTTGTGCAGTACCTATGGTCGCTGAATGTTTTCCTTATTTTGCCATCTGAAGTGTCCTTACTCAGTCAAACAAGTCATGATGTACCAGTAGCCATTTTGTCTGCATGCATTATTTCCATTACTTGTGATTAGATGTTAATCATCACCAGAAAGACAGGCCTTACTTACTATACTAAGGCCTTCATTTATATGTGTTTAATAATTCATTAAATCCTATGATAAGTCTATGATCAATCCTGTAGTTATTATAGTAATATAAAACAGAATCATAACTTCTTACCCTCTGCAAAATGAGTTCTGAAAAGAAAATGAGAGCTTCTTGCATTGCATCATTCAAACTGAAAGTTATTGAATGTGCAAAGGAATCCAATAATTGTGTAATTGCAAGAGAATTTGGCATCAATGAAAAACTCATTAGAGATTGGAGAAGTAAAGAAGCTGAACTTCAAGAAATGCCAAAGTCAAAGAAAGTGCTGCGTCACAAACCTGTGTCTTTTGATGCAACGGAAAAGGATGTGAATGACTGGGTAATAGATTTCAGGCAAAATGGCTAGCCATCATGGCTTGCCCGAGCATTCAGATAAGGGCATTGCAGATCGCAAAAGAAGAAAAACATTCAGCAGCCAAAGGCATTGCACAGTTTAACCATCGGCTGGTTGGTGTAGCAGTTCATGAATCAATATGGATTATGCCTTCCTTGGGAAACAAAGATCTCACACAGCCACAATTTAGTTCCTTCCTCATTCATCCAGCTTATAAGGTGAAGAGGAGCAGTTACTGTTGCCAGAATTTTCTTAGATTGTTCCTTCCTCATTCATCCGGCTTATAAGGTGAAGAGGAGCAGTTACTGCTGCCAGAATTTTCTTAGATTTTTTGGCATCATTTTCCTTTGCTTCATTCTTTACATCCTTTGTTACATGTCTCTTAAGTTGTACTCTCAACTTATACATGGATCATTGCAAATTCTGTAATTTTGGGCCCCAAACCTGACCTCCACTTATCCACAAGACTGGTTTATAGTTGGGTATGCATGATATTCTTCAGGACCTCTGTGGCAGCTCCTCTGAGTAAGGGGTTCTCATTCTCAACATCATGGAATAGGCTACACTACCTATCTGGAAATATCGTAAGGCAGTGGAACGGATGGTCCTTTGGAAACAGGTCCCTGTAGGATTGTTGCTGTATAATAGGGCTAAACCTGTGGCACTCCCTCTGTTCCTGAATTACAGCTTCCCTCTTGCCCAAGCATTGGCTGCGCTGTTTAGAGTGACTGATGGGAGCAGAAGCTCAACAAATTCTGGAGAGGCAAAGGTTCCCCACCCTTGCTATTCAACATGACTGTGGAAAGCATCCAAGAAAATGAAAGTAACCTGTGTTGAATCTGGGTGAGCCTACTGTTGAACTGGCAGACAAAGAAGCAAGAGCTATTACATTCTGAATATATTTCTTTTATACAACTCTCAGGCATCAACCTTCCCAGTTGATCTATGACAGGGGAAGGCAACCTGTCCCCTTTAAGGGCCGAGGGACTTCAACTCCCAGAATCCCAGGAGCTATTGGCCAACATGGCTGAGGCTTCTGGGAGCTGAAGTCCCTTGGCCCTTAAAGGGGACAGGTTGCCTACCCCTGATCTATGAAATCACTTGTATGTTAGCTATGTGCCCTCTATGTAATTACTGAGTAGCAGATTGACAGAGATCATATTAAAGTAGCTAACAATAAAGTGCCATTAGCACTTGCTTCTTGTTTATGCAGGCATACTCCTGATTCGTAAATGTGTTGTACTACTGTGGCACAATTCATACTTGTAAGCAGGGGTAGGCAACCTTTCCCCTTTAAGGGCCGAGGGACTTCAGCTCCCAGAAGCCTCAGCCATGTTGGTCAATAGTCCCATGTTGGCCAATAGCTCCTGGGATTCTGGGAGCTGAAGTCTCTTGGCCCTTAAAGACGAAAGGTTGCCTACCCCTGCTTGTAAGGATTCCCAGCACCCACTGATGACACAGAGACGGAGTAAACATTAAGGGGCTTGGTCTTGATTTATTTAGTATTTTATCCTGAGGGTTATTCATTCTACCTTAGCTATATTTCTGGGGAATGGGGGTGACACTCTTCTTCCTGCATTGCTACCTGGTTATGCTCTGGTACATATCACACTAATGAAATTACTGCACTACACTCTTCCAGACTAATTACCCGGCCTCGGGTATAAATAAAATATCCCTCCTCAGTGATCCTTACGTGGCCCCATCATCGATGGTTAGGATTATTCTGGTTGGGCATATATTCTGGGTTTATATTTTAATAAGTTTTGGTACTATTGTGTTGGTATTTTATAATTCATCTGATTTAATACTGTTTTAAGGGGGGGCGGGGGGTTATTGTACATATATGTTTTATGGATGTATACGTTTTAAATTGTAAGCTGCCCAGATTGATATTCAGAGGGCGGGGTATAAATAAATTTTATTATTATTATTATTACAATGCTGCTATTCCACTTTTATTGCTTTAGCTGGCTCCTGTTGCGTTCTGGGATTTGCAGTTTAAGGAAGGGCATTTCGAATTCTCAGCCAGAGAGCTCTTGGGCCTTACTGAACTACAGATCCCCAGAATGCCACAGGAGGCAGCCAGAGTAGTAAAAGTGGAACAACAGGACTATAAGAGTGTAGTGCAGTAATATCCTCTCAGTGGGCCCTTGGTATCCCTAGGGGTCTGGTTCCAGTACTCCCCATGGATACCCAACTCCATGGATGCTCAAGTCCTGTTATATACATTGGAGTAGTAAAACAGCGTCCCTTATATAAAATGGCAAAATCAAGGTTTGTTTTTTTGGAATTTATAACTATTTTAAAAATATTTTCAAGTCATAGATGGCTGAATCTACGGATAAAAAAAAAATCTGTGGGTTCAGAGGACTGACTGTAATTGGTGCACCAAAGTTTAAATTGCTTAGGCATGGTAGCTTGCATCATCTTTCTTTCAGGTGTGTGTTGTTCTTTTGAGCAGACACTAAAGCCAGTTTGTCTGTTCAGAGCCTCTTTCAGCCGGCCATTGTTTGCAGTGATGATCGAGCCCAAGGAAATTATTTTTTCTTGGTTAATAATATCCTCAAAGATAGCTTCTTGCTTTGTTATTTTTGTCTTTTTAAGCACTATAAGCATATGACAATTTGATAAAGACAAATAGCCTATCAGGACAAACCAGAATGTTAGCTACTTCTGTCTATGCAGCCTCTGACACACACACACACAACTTCTTGCCTCTCCCTTCCTTTTCATTTTATTGATGTGGTGTTTTGAGTTGTCCATCTTCTTGGCAGTGTATTGTAGTTTCTTACTCTTATTTTCTGGGTGTGGAAACAATGGGAAAGTTGCTTTTCTCCAGCTCCTTTAAGGTATAGTGTCATATGGTGCTCTTGTGGTAAGGAGAGAGGATTTGCTTTATCTGTTTAGTGTGCAAATCAGCAGAATATTTGTTTTGTTGCTTCACAATAAACACTTTTGAATCACTTCAAGATTGCTTTGGGTGCTCAGCAAGCAGAGTTCAAAGCAAAAGCTCAATGCGATTAAATGATTGGCACGTGTAAAAGGATTTAGTAAGGACTGAAATGGGTCTATGAATCCAGAGGAGAAATTTAAGGTGAGCCCAAATACCCTAAAGGCACCAGATCCTGTCAGATCTTGGATGCTAAGCAAGGGTAGCCCTGGTTAGTACTTGGATGGGAAACCACCATTGAATATCAGGTGCTGTGGGCTGTATGTCAGAGGAAGGAACTGAGTATGTCTTGCCTGTGAAAACCCTATGAAATTCATGGGATTGCCATAAGTTGATAGGAGACTTGAAGGACAGACACACACACACACACACCCCAGTGTCACTTCAGATATCATGTATTAAGCACAGGATTGTGCTTTAGCCAGCTCCTCTCTGGATAATACCACTTCTCTCACAGTTTCCAGAACTATAGGGAATATTGTGAAGCCTTCTCAAAGAAGAGTTCCAGAGATGCAGAGGGAGACCTTCACTTCTTTCCCTCTATATATTTATATAGACCTTGCTGTGTTCAGCTGCAGATGTATGTATGCTGATTGCTGTCTCCATTTCACAGAGGTGATAGAGGAATGACACATTTCTCTATACAATTCCACAATCTTATGTTTTCGAAGACTGTTCTGTTGAGACCTCTAGACTTTAAAACACAAAAACAGCAGTGTGAAGCATGACTTAATGACAGTTTAATGATTTCACAACTGTGCAGTCCACCTGACCTCTTCAGGAAGGAATGAGGAGGGCCACCTCACTTGAAGGACTAGTCTTGAAGAGCTCACAAGTGCCTCTCTAACTTTCCCCGGGTCATGTATAGTTTGTTGTTTTAGCTGACAGGAGCAGATACTGGGACCCTGATTCTTGAACACATTAAGGCAGAGGCACAAGAAAGAAAACACTGGGTTTTTGAACTACCAAGGTAAAGTATCTGTGAGTATATTGCATTTTAGTGTGATGCTCTAGCTCATTATTGGAAGAAAGCTTTGTTTACTTGCATATTTCAAGTATGCTCTGTGGATGTCAGGGATGTCTTTTAGTGGCAGGCAACAGCCTTTTAGTTCTTTTCGTCTCTCTTCTTCCTTTCTGAAAACTTGCAGGTGCTGTTGCTTTTGATTTTTCTAGTTAGCAGTTGATTGAGGCATTGGCTGATATACTGAGGATGGAACAAGCTTGTTTTCTGCTGCCAGAGGCCAGGGCACAGAGTAATATATTCAAGCTACAGGAAAAGAGATTCCACTTCAATATTAGGAAGAACTTCCTAACAGTAAGAGCTGTTTGACAATGGAATATGCTGGCCAGGAGTATGGCAGAGTCTCCTTTTTTTGGAGGCTTTTAAACAGAGGCTGAATGGCCATCTGTTGAGAGTGCTTTGATTATGTATTCCAGCATGGCAGGAGGCTGACGACTAGGTGGCCCTTGTGGTCTCTTCCAACTTTTTTTATAACTTTCTGTCTAAAAATGCTTCAAGTGGCTTATGGCACAAATTAAAACAATAAAATACAGTTGGCCCTCCGTTTCTGTGGGGGATCCATTCCACGGGGCTGTGCCCCATTGATTTTAATGGAGGTTACCCCTCCGTGCATATGCAAAACTGCAGACTTCAAGTCAGTGTGAACGGAGGGGCGACTCTATAGGTAATCTATAAAGCAAAGGTGTTTTGATACAAATCATACATACTTGTAAGCAGACACTGGTGTCCCAGACTTTGTAACAACTCACTAGGTCAGGGGTAGGCATCCTTTCCCCTTTAAGGGCCGAGGGACTTCAGCTCCCAGAATCCCAGGAGCTATTGGCCAACATGGGACTATTGGCCAACATGGCTGAGGCTTCTGGGAGCTGAAGTCCCTCGGCCCTTAAAGGGGAAAGGTTGCCTACCCATGCACTAAGTGGTTGCTCCTAATTTTCTACCTATGTCAAACACACCTGATACCGATACTGGTAAATCCATTGCAAAGGCTGGAGGATTTAAAAATTTATTCATGTTTCTGCAGTCAGTAAGAGTTTAAGAATTTATATTCAAATTTTCAGTATGCAATCTACTCCAAGAACTAATTGCCGACAAATATCAATTTGAAGCATGATCTTATGTGCCTCCAAATCAACTGTGCTTATCCTAAGGGTGGTGGGGTTTTGGGGGGAGAGGGGTTTGACAATATTAATTGAGAAGAGGCTTGCTGTTGCCTTCCTCTAAGACTGAGAGTGACTTGCCCAGGGTCACCCAGTGGGTTTCCATGACTGAGCAGGGATTCGAACCCTGGTGTCCTGAAATCCTAGTCCAACACTCAAGCTGCTGTGCCACACTGGCTTTCACACCACACCGACTGTCAGTACAGTGAAGGAGGGGGTGGTACAGTGATGAGATTTAACAAATAGTGGGATATAGACATCTGCATTTGAAATCTTAGGTTCAGCTACAGGACAGCCTGAATTGTGCAGTTAATAATTTATCTCTATAAATTCTGAGACCATTTAGGGACTATGATGGTCAGAGGACTGAGAGGGTGTGTGTTTGTGTGTGTAGCCCTTGGCATTTCATGCGGAGAACAGGGCAGAGGAAAATGAGAGTTTACCCAATGATAATGGTCACACTTTTCCAAAGCATTTATGCCTTGGGAGCATGAACACTTTCCATGGATTTTGTACTCCTTTTTATCTGCAGCCCTAAGATTAATGTAAGGGAAGAACATACTTGCTGCTTATAAGAAAGCAAATTTAGCATTCTGTCAATTTTTCCATATTCTGAAAATTGATGTTCACAATTTTGAATTGTAATACAGTCCTCATCTGTTCCAGCTTGAAACCCATCTAGGCAAGTAATCAGCTCGAAGCAGGCCTGTATGTTTTTATCTTTTATAAGGTCAGTGATGGAGGGGAAGGGATGATGCAACAGTCCTGCATTGCAGCTGTTGTTTTGTTAGTAGTGAAAGGAAACCGTTTAAGTTTATGAAAATGACCTCTCTGCCCGTGAACTTGCTTTTGAGCAGTCTGTAAAGCTGTTTGCACTCTGGGTGCTGTACTGTGTTTCTATTTCACAGTCAACTGTTGTCCCCTTAGAAAGTGACAGAAGCAGCCCTGGAATGGCGGCGCTTTGGCTGACCCTCCTCAAACAACCAACTTCTGCTTCACTCTTGCTCATGTTAACTGAGATGTAGGAAGAAGAGTAGAAAGAAGTTGGAAGACATAGACCTGGGTATGCTGGCTTTCCAAGGAATTGTTGTTTCGGTATGTGAGGAAATGTGTAATGAATACACATAACTTGTTATTTGCTCCTTGCCAGCGCAGAATTCTTCAGTGGGACCCTTGGGTCTTTTTTGAAAGATTGCTTGTGAAATTGTCTTCTGCTAATTACGATAGCATTTTATTTGCCATTTCAATCATTCTCTAGTATCTCTGTTGGTGCGTGTGTTTGTGTGTAGTCTCAAATCACCAATAGAAAAGCCCCCCTCCCAAAGATCTTCCTTCAGTTCCCAAATTTCTAGCATGGCAGAGAGTGAGACATGGATAATCATTGCCACCTAGCATTCTTATATTTACTTTGTTCACAGCCCTTTGATAACTTTGCTTGCCCATTTTTATTTGGGTATCTTATCTGTATTTCTAAAAGCTTAACTGAAGTTTTAAATTACTGTGATGCTATCAATTTGCAGGGTGCAGAATTCTTATTTGGGGGCAAGGCCTTCATCTCCCCCCCCCCCCCATGGGGATTTTTTTTTTCCAGATGGAGGACTGTGAAGCTGGGGAAGAGGATGCATTAGTGGGAGCTCCTGACGCTTATACAGAACCAGGGTCAGGGTGTACTAAGGCACACAAACATATCCTTTCCAATTCACATTTAATCCTTCCCCTCTCTCACACAGACAGACATCCTCTATAGGGACCGTTATTTGTCCTACCACCATCATCACTTGTGATAACCCTATTCTGAGTATCTAAGGGGGGTTGCAGACTGTCAAAAATAGTGTGAATTCAGTCCACTTTTAGGGTTAGGGTTAGTGCTAGGGAATCATGGGAATTGTTATTTTTCTGAGACATTGAATCTTCTTTGTCAGAGAACTCTAGTGCCATAATAAAATTCAGTTCAAATGATTCCCTAACCTTAACCCTAACCCTAAAAGTGGACTGAATTCACACTATTTTTGACAGTCTGCAACCCCCTTAAGTTACTGCTACTGCAGATACCAGTGTAAGTGACTTTATCAATAACTTAATCTCAGTGTAGCAACCCCAGAAGGCATGTATATATAAAGAAAATAATTTATTTAACGAAAGAAGATAATGAAACTATTCCAAACTGTTGCTCTCCATGTGGCAGGTTGAGAGGGACAGAATTATCCTATTCCCTTTCTTAGAATTAATTCTCTGCTAGTCCTCCGGTTTAAGGTACCACTACTGGAAAGAAAAGTTCTTGGCCTGTGAGGTAGGTTCAGCCCCAGAGAGAAGGATAATGGTAGAAATGGGTCATAATGAAGTGGAAGTGTGCCAGGCTTACCTTAAGAAAATCATGGGTCAATGCAATGAGGGTCTTTGAGCACTAACAGCCTGCTAATGTCTTTTCAGAAAGGCATTTGGAATTAAGGACAAGTCATTCAACAAAGCTGCATTTTTTGTCCTACCAACCATGTGTTTTGCATTGAAAAGATTCAGTGGTTTGGCTCATGGAATGAATAAAGAAGCATTTGTAGGTCCCTGATTTTATGACTGAATTTGACCTAGCTGGTTAAGCAGAAACAAAGCCATACATCAGAGGGATACATAATGGTTCCTAAAATAATACACACCACAATGGGTGATGGGGTGGTGCTTTACACTATTAAGTATTCTGTGAGTAAAGGTATATTGAGATTGAAGGATATTTCTTAACAATGCTTTTAATTGGCCAATTTTAGGATACTTTATGGCATGCTTGATTGGGCAGTAATTTGACTGTTAGGAAAGCATCTATATAAATCTGAAACTATTCTTTTTGCCTACTTAAAAAAGAACAATTACTGTTATTTCAATTAGAATTGATGAAACACAGGAGAGGCACTTCAAGTACACCCAGTACTAGTAGTAGTTCACGTATTACTATCGGGATCTTTCGGAACAATCTATCCTATTAGACAAAATACTAGAATATAATGGAGGAAGGAATGGGTGCCTGTCTGGAAAGCTACACACTGCCACATTTTTTGTGGGTCTTACTTGAATGTGCTATTTTTCTACTGTAATATTGCACTAAAATTTATGGTGGACTGTTACTGAATTTCTAGTTGATTTTAATGGCCTGGAACTAGATAAAAATAATGTAATACCCTTATAATGTTTTTAAAGTATTATAGCATTATAAGACCATAGTGCTTTATTCCTGTCCTACTAATTTTAAAAAAAAATCTTTAAAAGATCTTTCCAGTCACCTTGCTGAAGTGGCAGTGACTAGAAGGAGTTTTTCCTGCCATTAAAAAAATTAAATATAGCATTTCAAGGGTATAGTGCTATTGCATGGGTTTATGGTTCCCATGGTTTATAATGGTACTGATTTAGAGTTGAAACAAGCCTTAGAAGTTGGAGAGAATTTCTGCAGAAGAGGAGGATGGAAAAGGGAAAGTGTGGCTTATTCTCTTATCTTCTAACCTTGTTAGGAAATCAAGTTGTTGGGGTTTTGTTGTTGTTGTTCATAATGAGCAAAAGGGTAATAGAATTATTTTGTTAGGTTTAATACAAATCATACCCTTACGGTATTGAGAAAGAGTGGTATGCTTTCGGAAAATGGGTTTTCTTCTGAAAATGGACACACTGGGGTGAAATGGATGAGCAAAATAACGTGGCTGCTAGCCGCTTTGAAGGTGGGTTGTGTTTACATGACACATGCCTTCAAAGCGAGTGGAAACCAAAATGAAGTCATGATCTGGGGCTAAAAACTGGAGCAAAAAGAAGCCGGGATACTCCAGCTTAGTGCGGAAAAGCACATCTTTCCATGTGCATATAAACAGCCTGGTGCTAGTGTGGGGCTGTGGCAAAGAAAAGAAATGAAAGTGCGACAACACATTGTGGATGTAATTACAACATATACAAACCAGACAGTTGAACAGTGGGTATGGGGTGAAAGGGGCATGTACTGGGGGGGGCTCCATGATTGTGCTTTGCCAATGTATCACTTGGCACACCGATGCACCAGTGCCCTGTACATGCATTGCACATGTGACTGTGTGGCCAACCAAGGGGGCAGCCATGCAATGGGATGGCATCTGGACAGGATCTAGAAGGTACATGGAGGTTGTAGGCTGCTTATTTGTTCAACAGCTCTCATGCATGATGGGAGGCAGCAAAAAAATATGATTCAGTAGTGCAGCTTGATGCTGCACCTTGTGACCTGGCTGTAGGTATTCAGCCCGCCTTGGAAGTGGGCCGTGCAGACAGCGGGGGTTTGACCCACTTTCAGATAACTTTCAGCGGGGGTTTGACCCACTTCCAGATCACCCCGGCCTCAGGAATTCTTCAGGAACTCCTCAGGAACTCTCCCTAGAGACTCCTCTTAGTGTTTCATGTAAAGTGGCATAATGTTGCCATTTTCTTGTCTTTCTTTTTTGCTTCTTACTATTAATATTGTTGCAGCCAATTGCTGTATTTTATTCTATTTCGTTTTTAATCTTATTTGATTTAATATTTTTTTAAGGGGGTAGGGATGGGATAGGGATGGGATTGAGAGGTAATGCATTGTTAGCCGCCCTGATTGTTCTCAGAGGGGCGGGGTATAAATAATTTATTATTATTATTATTATTAAAAAAGCAAGATTGAGCCACTTTTCCCTGACTGTCTGGTCCAGACCATTGTCAATCAGTACTGAAAGTTTTTCAAAAAGTCTTGGCAGTCATAGCACTGCTAAATTTTCTCAGTGCTCTCATCACGATATTTCTACATGACAAGACCATTTGAGATGTTTCGATTACAGAGACCAATGAATTCCATAAGCCAGAGTAGAGATCCATGACCATGATGTCTATACTCTGGCTTCGTTGTTTTTGTTAATGGTTGACCTATTTTTCCATCCAAAATTGAAAGTAGCATTTACTTTGAAATAATGACAAAAAAGAAATGCTCTTGTTTATCAATTTGATTGGTGTTCAGAAACAGTCTGTATCACGTGCAAATTTAGTATGGAGCTGGAGTCAATAGCCCTTGGCTCTAACAAGTTAAAAAAGTGCATGATTCCCTTTGCAGGGCTGTTGGATAACTGAAAACATTCCTTTTAAATTCCATGTTGCTCTTTTTACCTCTTGTTTACTTATTGAGAAATTTACACAATTTCTCTGTATTTCAGTTAATTTGGTTTTTATATTTCTTTTCTGATCCTGCAGCTTTTTCTCTTCATATTTCATAAAAATTTAACCATAGCTTCTCTTCTTCCCTCATCTTCCATTATTATTTTTCATTTATCCCCCTTTTGTTTTCTTCTTCCCTCTTTTTTTTTTTTTTTTTTTAGACATTTAGCGCAGCCCTTCATATTTTTTATATCCCATGCCTTAAATTTATTCAGTGTATATATCTGGTTTCTTAATATAGTTGTCTGGTCTAATTCTTTAATTTCTTCTTTTTTTATCCCACTGTTCTTTTATAAATATGTTCTTCTATTTATTACTTTGTTTTTGTAACATTATCCTCTTCCTCCTCTTCTTCTCCTTCTCCTCCTTCTCCACTCCACTATAACTTCCTTTTTCACTTTCTCGGTAATCCCAGCTGTTTATATTTTAAAAAATAAATTTTAAAAAATTATATGCCATTCTCTTAGAAGGCAACACAATGGCTTTTTTTTTTTTTTAAAAAAAACCAATCATGTTATTTATTCATTTAAGATTTCCTTTTAAGACATAACTTTCTAGCTTCAACTAAATACTTTGGGCACTATACCACATTACCCTCTATACCACATCTCTCTTGCTTTTTATTTGGACTTTTATTCCACTGTACCATTGGAGATGAAACATTTAGGATGGTGTTCTCACAGATGCTAGTTTCCCCCAGAGAAAATATGAAGTATCAAATCCTCTGGATTTCACCATGCGGGGTGAAGCTCTTTGACGTCCTCTGTTTTATGAGCAAGCTGTTTTCTACCCTGAAAGCCTTTATGATGAAAACTCATCTGGGCTTAGTAGTTTGGGTACGTAGATGGCTATTAGGAATCCTACTTTCTTTCATTATGTCATTTTCAGTCTGCTCCCAATCTCGGATTATTTCCAAAACTACTCCATGCACCTGGTGCCAGCTGGCATGCCCTTTGGCAGAGAGGCCTTGTTAAAGATATCAGAACTGACAGATTCTTGAATAGCAATCTAATATAGGCTTTTAATTTGTGTGTGCTTACGCTGGGGAACTTGTAACAAACAAGGTCTTGTTTAAGACCTTTATGGAGACAGTAAACTGGGCTCGCTCTCCTTCTCTGTCTTTCTGTCTCTCTTGGCTTACTCTCATGGTTCAGACCAATCTTGTTACATGGCATAAGAAAAATTCTTCTGGATCAGTATCAAAAGACCTGCCTAATAATAATAATAATAATAATAATAATAATAATAATAATTTGTATTTTTATCTCACCCCTCTGCAGTGCAATCGGGGTGGCGTACAACACGATAAAAGCAACTCACAAGTTAAAACAAGATCCAACAACCCATTCCCTAACCCACCCACCCCTTAATAATATATTAAACTAATGCAGAGTTAAAATACCAAATAATAAAAACATGCAATTCTATAAAGCCAACTAGCAAGAAGCAAGTGCAATAGTCTCCTTCTGCTCATGATTCCCTGGATATACAGGGTAATACTGCCTTGCTTTTCCCATTTGCCACCAACCAATGCATGATCATTTTCTACAGAGCAAACTCTTCTGATTCTGATAAGATCAAGTAGTGTTGGTACAGATTTTTGTAAAGGTGACAGTGCATTCAGCACTCACAGGTCCAGGTGATAAAGCTAGAAATGCAGGAAGAAACCTCGCTCTTTTCCCATTTTCTACAAATACCTGCTTTAATTCTCCTTCACTGCCATTTGTTGGATAGCTTTGGTCCAAAGACTTCATGATAGTTGCACAGTTGCTCACATGCGTTACTGCTTTTGGAACCCTATTTTTATTTTTGATCGAAATCATCCCTGTAAGACTGAACTAACAAGGAAACTTTGTTATCTCGAACCTGAAATGTGAGGTAACGGAGATTATTGTACAGCTGGTTTAAATTTATTTCTGTGGTACACAGTGTGTAAAGATTTTTTTTTCTTTTTGTGTTTGTTTGGCGACCAAGTACAAGGCCCTTAATACCAATAAAGTGAGAGCAGTAGATGCTAGATACACCACTGAAATGTTCCAGGTCATGTGTATTTGGAAACATTGCCCCATAATCCCAGGCAGTCTGGGAGAAAATATCTAATCATTGTGGAAGACACATTATATAGAATACCCTCAAGGAAATTATGTGACAAATGATGTAGATGGTAATCAGGGCCTCTTTCCTTAAAAAAATAAAACCTAAAAATTAAGATTATCTTTGAAAATAAGCCTGTGACGTTTAGTAATTCATTTTAAAAATGACTTCCCCTTTGTCTACAGTGTAGACACTGTGTATACATACCAGGTCTGATATTGTCTACAGTGCAAATATATCGGGTCTGAAAAACACCCACTGCTCTTCCCATATAAAAGCTTCCCAGCTTTGATGCTTGGGAGAAGTTCTTGCTTTAATCTGTTTACAGTCTGTGGTAAAATTGTTATACTACATCCTGCCATGTTAGACTGGATAAAGTGGATGTGGTTGTAACAGGGCTTACTTCATGATAAGGGCTGGTTTCTACTCCCCCTCTCTTCCCCCCAACAACTTTTATTTAACTTGCTTTTCTGCCTGAGGCCATGTTAAGTTTTGTTTCTCTGCGGTTCTTGGCACCCTATCAGTTTTCCTTTCATCTCAACCAAGATTTGGCATCCTTGACTCCAAACTGCAGTCTTAAGCTTCGGCACTGTAGCCATTGGGTAATTCTGGAAAAAAAAATATTGATGTATATTTCTTTCCCTACATTCCTGTTGATAATTTTTCTCCAAACCACACTTGTAATCCACCCCCCTGCTGTATATACAGTTAAATAGCTTCATGGGGGAGTTAATCTTCTAATCGGATTGAATTGTTGAGTGTCTGCTTTTAAGGCCTTGCCCAGGTGGGATTAATGAAATCATATGTTTTTCAGAATGAAACCCCAAGTGATCTTGGCAGTTTTTTCTGAAATCATGAACAGAGGAAAGAAGTAGTGGGAGACGCTGAGTGTTGAAATTCTACAGTTTCCTGTTTCCTCTTGTCTTGTTTTCTGATAGTACTTTGTTGGGGAATTAAATAGTTCCATGTCAGTATCATGAGCTGGAGTACACTTCTAATGACCAAATTGCTTAGGATCACTGTGGAAGATCTGGTACTTCACTTGCCCAAGGCTCTGTTAATTTGATTTCCTGCCTTGCTTATCAGTGGATTTTTCAAAACGTGATACTAGCTTCAAATTCATCTTGTATTTTTGGCACAGGTGAGATTTTAGCCAAGTTATTTTTCCCCCTACATACGTACTAAAAACAAGCTGAGGTGCTGGGTTAGGAAAGCCAAAACAGAGCTACTGAGAAACAAAAAGCTGGCACTCATACACTAAGGGTAGCCCAAAGCTTTGCAAAAATAGGAAAACTTTAAGAGGGGGTGGTGGTGGAACCTTACAGGGGAAAAAGCAGCCCATTGAGCCCTGAGCATGCTCAGTATCCACAGAATGCTAAATTGTTGTTACAGGGTTTGCAAGGACAGAAAACAAGGGTAGAGGGTGATTTTAATTTCAAAAGGCACTTAGTGTATAATTTTTCTTTCTCGGTTGCAGATTGCCAAGTGAGAGTGATCATCATGTGACCACCAAGCCAACTCACTGAGGCACCTCTTCAATTTGCGGAGAGCCATTGAATTCCTACCATGATGCCCGACATTTGCTTTTGAAACCAAGGAATTAATGATTGCACACAACCTACCTCCATCCTAGGACTCTTCTGAGCTGGTGGAGAAACAGAGGAGAGAGGCAGCATTCAGAGGAGCAATGGGACTTGAATACCATGGTCACTTGAGATAAATGGCAGATCACTGGGTATCTAGTCCTGTAGCTGCTCACTTAACCTTTATCCCTCTCTGCAGCCCACATTTCTTTTCTGTGAGCTGTCACTGGCTCTTCCAGTGGTGGCGGTGGAGACATCGAAGGCAGCTTGGTTGGTGCCAAGCTTAAGAAAAAGATAAGCAACCCACCTCACCATGAGTCAGCTGTGGAAAGTAGTGAGGCATGTGCGACAGCTGGAACTCCACAGATTGATCCTGCTGCTCATTGCCTTCAGCCTGATCTCCATGTGCTTCCTGGCTTACTATGTCACCAACAGCCCTAAAATCAAGGAACCACCCCCATTGCCCTTCAGTGATTGCAGCAACCAGCACAGGGTCCTCATTCAACCCCAGGCAAGCTGGAGGCTTACAAAATCAGTGGATAACTCACACACAGACCCTGTGGTGCTAGTTTTTGTAGAAAGTATCTATTCGCAGCTGGGGCAGGAGATTGTGGCTATCTTGGAATCTAGCCGGTTTAAATATAGGACAGAGATTGCCCCTGGAAAGGGGGACATGCCCACTCTAACAGACAAGGGCCATGGCCGATATGCTCTTATTATCTATGAGAACATCCTTAAATATGTGAATTTGGATACATGGAACAGGGATCTGTTGGACAAATACTGTGTGGAGTATGGTGTAGGGATCATTGGTTTCTTCAAGGCAAATGAGAACAGCTTGCTTAGTGCTCAACTAAAGGGTTTCCCCCTCTTTCTACATTCCAACCTAGGGTTGCGAGACTATCACATCAACCCCAGTGCCCCATTGCTATATGTGACCCAAGCTAATGAAGTTGAACAAGGTCCTCTCCCTGGTGATGACTGGACAGTGTTCCAGTCAAATCACACAACTTACGAACCCGTGTTAATGGCTAGCACCAAATCGTCGGAGTCAATTCCTCACCTGACCACCCATAGAGCTCTGCATGCTACAGTGGTGCAAGACTTGGGTCTGCATGATGGCATCCAGCGAGTCCTTTTTGGTAATAACCTCAACTTCTGGCTGCACAAGCTCATCTTTGTGGATGCTATTGCTTACCTGACTGGAAAGCGTCTTTGTCTCACCCTTGACCGCTACATCCTTGTGGACATTGACGATATTTTTGTAGGCAAAGAGGGCACACGCATGAAGGTGTCGGATGTGGAGGTAAAGTTGGGCAAAAGGTGCGGGTGGATGGAAATGTAAAAGAAACATATGTTCAAATTGTCAAAATACCAAATGCTGCTATTAATGGATTAGAACACTGTTCAGTCTTTTAGCTTGATATAATATGAAATGGCCTCAACAACTGCAATGCCCCATCTCTCCAGTAAATATATGGGCAGATGAAAGGGTATGTTGTGTTGTTGCAAACCATATATTTTTTGTAATATGACATTTTTTTCTCCCAGAAACTTTGGCATCATTGAGTTTTCTAATAGAAACAAAAAATCAGATCTCCTCTGTTTGGAAACACTCACCCTACCCCAATGATTTGACACTAAGATGATCTGATAGGTATCACAGCACTTGACATTTTTCTGTTGGTGATAGCCAGTGATTTGCAGTGGGGCTGGAAAATGCAGTGTTGTGATGTCAAGATAGATATAAAGGTTAAGTATTCATTACAAAGAAAAAGAGTGGAGCTAGGTAAACGGCTGCCATTTTTAGTGGCAGCCATAAGTTTAGAGTAACTGTCTCCAATGTGACATCATCCCCAGCTGTTTGAAGTATAATTCCCATCATCTCTGACCACCAACCTTATGACTGAGGAAATGAGGATTTCCAGAAATTCTGAACCTGAGGAGGTAGTTTTTTCCAGTTTTTTTTTAATGCAGAAATTTTGAGGAAAAATACAACATGAAATGTTTGCAGATTGAAAGCCAGTTTGTTAGTTCAGTAATTTTATATGAATTATATATAGGTTTATTTGGTATAAAATTGTCATGTCTGATATACTAAAAATACAACTTAGTGAAAATATGATTACAAAATAATTTTAAAAGTTTTTATTTTTAATTTTGTTAGAAATAGAACTAAATGTTTCTGAACTATAAGGAACACCTGAACTATAAGAATCCTCTTTGGTTTTGTCAATTTGAGGAGAAGGCAAAAACAACAACAAAACAACCCAACAAAAAAGGAAGAAACACTCACCATTCGGGGAAAAGAGAGAGAGAATTGTCTCATCTACTAGTACTCTGTTGTGTCATACAGACATAATGCACTCATTCCTATAAAATGAACTGAGGCAAGGGAAAAAAGACCAGGAATTGTAATGATCTAATACTGTATATAGTGTTATAGAAAAGTCTTCTTCTTACATAGATTTTAGAAATGATTTGGAGACAGTCAGTATATGCACACTTTATCTTAAATTTTTTAGTAATCATTCTGAAATAAAATATTCCATAATACATTTTTTCCTGTCTTGGGAGAGGGAGGTTATGGAAAAACCGGGAAAACATTTTTTCCCTTAATTTTTTGCCTCTCCCCCCAGGCCTTTACATCTCTACTGAGAATGAGATGCATATAGTCCAGTATATTTAAAGGGCAGCAGGTTGAGAAAGAATGGATTAGCAACACATTTTGTTTTGCCCTAGGACAGCAGTTCTCAACCTGTGGGTCGCGAACCCGACGGGGGTCGAATGACCAAAACACAGGGGTCGCCTAAAGCCATGAGAAAATACATATTTCT
>JAIPUX010001232.1:6946216-6967635 GCA_020142125.1 Phrynosoma platyrhinos
GCTCGGTTAGGGAGTCTGCTAGAGAACGGGGTGGTCGGTAGACTAGCATGATCCCCAAACTATCCCTGGTCTTCAGGCTGAGGTATATACACTCGATGTGGGCCGTGTTCCGGACAGGTATCCTGGTCAAGGTCAAGGTGTTCTTATGAATTAGAGCCACACCGCCCCCCCGCCCACTTCCCCCCACTTCATGGATAGTCGTCCATGATAGGTTTGTCTTAAGGTCACCCACCGTATGTTGGAAGCGACTTGAAGACACACAACAACAGCAAATCTGGCCCCATTGACTTCACTTTGCCCTGCCTATGCCATATAGTATTTGACCCCATCATTGCAGAGACTCTCCTCAAATTGGAATCTAGCTCATGCTCAAAATAATTTTTCCATTCCTTTTTTAGGTAGTCGAAATAAACTTTTTTGAAGTTCTTCATTCACTACAGACTATAGTTAGGGCATGAGACTCAAAAAGTATTTAATGTGATCTACAGAATCAGTCAGGCTCTAGTTTTGTGAAGTGACCAAATTCCAAGAAGCCAAAATTATTTACCATAGCTTCTTGGGTCCAAAACCCTGGATGTGGGGAATGGAGTGTGGATTATATAGCCTGGCCTAGAGATCAGATTTTACCATATATCAAATCCAGCAGATTATCTCAGAACACCTTGTACATACACCCAATTCACAGTTATATGCAGAAACATCCTAGGGCTAATGTTTATGGAACAGATATGACAAACTTCATTTAAAGTACTTTCTGCATGGCAGAAATGGGTGGCATTCAAGGGGAAGAACTGGATAAAGAGTGGGCAACTTCCAAGCCGAAGGGCTGCATTGCTCCCCTGGTAACCTGTCTCTCCTCCCCCAGTTTTTTTTAACCTTTTAAAAATATTTGGAGAAAAATGGGTGGAAATTTACCACATTTCCCCTCCCTTGGTCATTTTAGGAGCAGTAATTTATTAGTTAGAAATTCAATCAGAAGTCAGTTTTAAAATCACTTTCTGATTCTCCCCCCCCCTTATATTTATTAAAATTATACAGTTTATTAAAATTATACAAACTAGTGAATACGAACCAGTCATGAATGAATACATCACTCTTAGTGAATTTCAGCCAATTTTATGGAAAGATTGAAGGATATAAATGCTACAATCAAATTAACAAAATGCAGTCATTCAGAGGACTACAGGTTATCCAGGCTGGAAACCTAGGCAGTGTGGGCTTTGGAGTTGTGCTGAACAGAGCATAGTGTTGATGAAAGCCCCAGAGTGGCATTAGTTTGCTGGAGCTCATAAATGTCCCCATCTTCTTCCTTTTTGTAGATCAGCATCTTCATGACGCACTTATCCAATTATGGGAATGACCGCCTGGGACTTTACACTTTTGAAAGCCTTGTCAAATTTGTGCAGTGCTGGACCAATCTTCATCTTCAAACGCTTCCTCCCATCCAATTGGCCAAAAAATATTTTGAAATATTTTCAGAGGAGAAGGATCCTCTCTGGCAGGTGAGAAGGAAAAATGATTGATTGATTGTATAATCTAGTTACAGTGTAAGGTGATAATATAGCACCACATAAAAACAGTCTTAATAAATAAAAACACATCATGATTTAGAATAGCCAAGAAGAAGAATGTTCTTGCACATAATGTGATTCCTCTTTGAAAATTTAAGACCATTTTAAAATAGTTTTTTCCTGTCTGGCTAATGACAAATTTAAAGAGACAAGATTATAACTCCAGGACTTCTCTTGCAATATTGTTTTATTACTTGCAGCTTCCATCTTCTCCAGTCCCATAGCACATTTCCTACAGCCCCATCTGTTTCAATCCTTTTTGCTTTGCCACTGTTTCTTCAACCCTGAGGTACACATAGAACTATATTGACACTTCACCCCAAATCCCTGAATAATCTCACTTAGTGGTGTCATGCAGACATTTAAAAGCATGTGTCACAAGATGGACTCCTGCACTGTTGCACCACATAATTCCCAGGAGCAGAGTTGAAGTCTTTCAGCAAGAAGCCATTGTGCCAGCCACTTGGATTAATTCTGTTTTCCAGATTAACCAGGGGTTTGATATATAGAATTTTATGGTAGCTGAAAACTCCACAAGCACATTCAGAAGACCAGTGACTCAGGGAGACTTCCTGATTGTCCTGCGAGAAATGCCACAGTACATCTTTCCAATATATTACCCATGTCTCTCAGCACAGTATACTATAGCTAACGTAGGTCCTACTGGTCCAGATATACATACTCTGAATTGTCATGACATCCCAAACTTTCCTTGAAAGAGGAGCATTGTCTTCCTTTGCAACAGAAGCTTGGAAGACCATATTCACAAGCTCATCCAAGTGAAGTGGGAAGTACACCAGCAGAATCACATTCTGTTTTGTGCCCTAGAGCCTAATTCTAGATACATAGAAACTTTGTTCAGGAATGGGGACTCTGGGCATAATGAATGTACAAAGAGGAGGAATGCCCTAGCCTTACCCCTTTCCATAATTTTTGTCACCCTTGAGAAAGTGAGTCTCTCAAGGGGAGAACTTTCTCGATCTTTGCACATTATTTCAGACACTGATTTTTCAAGCACTCCTCTGGGAAGAACAGCTAGTGAAGGAACTGGGATGTTCAAGATCACAGCTACTGTATTGCTCTGGTTGTAAGCTGATGCTTTGCTAAGAAGCCAGCAGCACCAAACCTGAGTGAAAAAGAGATTCACTTGTCACATCCCCAAATTCTGTAACTACAAACAAGTTTGGCCCTATATAAGATAAGGTTCTTATCAACCCCGAGTTGCAACAACTACTACAAGCTTGGAAAGTGCCTTGATCCATAGGATTATGATGATTGGAAAGAAAGGAAGGACCCAGGTCTCTTAACTTGGACAATCCTTATCTCAGGATTGCATTGCTTTCTCCTCTTTCTGTGCCTATTCCCTGGGGCACCCCAACCATATATGCATTAAAGTTACTTTATGCTTTCTTCCCTAAACAGTAGATACAACCAGTCCCCATTCTGCTGCAGAATACGGACAACAGACAGAAGAAAATAAAATTTGTTTTGGTCTTAAACAGAATCTGGACAGCCATTTGTCAGAGATGCTGTAGCTGCATAGTCCTTGGATTGAGCTGAGGGCTGGGTTAGATGATGTTTGAGATTTATTCTGCCTATGAACTCCGTGATTTCTGAAAAAAGGATAAAGGGGGAGTTATTTTGTACAAGTCCTCATTCTCCAACCTTCCCAGGGATTATAATAAATAATAATTCATATTGGTTGGTGGCTCAGGGAAGCACTGCCTAACATCATGTAGAAGCTTCCCTGTTTCTTCTAAAATGGTTATTAAAAACCATTTTGGTTATTAATAGTTATGCGTATTAAGAAATGGTTATTAAGAACCTATTTTGTCTGTTTTGAAGTTCTCATCAAGTTTTTTAAAATTTTTAAATTCTCATTTCATAGTTAAAATTCTCACCAAGTATTTAAAAAAACCAGATGTAATTAAGCAGAGGGGCACCAGGGCTCAAGCTCCAGAAGGGCACCCACAACCAATACCAACATTGTTGTGGTGTTCAGAAGAATCTGGGAAAGTGTTTTTTTGTGTGCTGCACACCGAACTAGAGAGATAATGGTGTTATAGTTCTGGCATATCTTACCTAATGCATATTGTGATTTTACCTGATCTCTTGCTTGATTTATTACATGATGTAGAATCCTTGCGATGACAAGCGGCATAAGGACATCTGGTCCAAAGAGAAGACGTGTGACCGGCTTCCCAAGTTCCTTATTGTTGGTCCTCAAAAAACTGGTAACACACTAACAATACTTTTCACCTTTTCACTGTAGAGATTTCATTCTTGGTCACTTAGCATAATATTCCTTTGAGGCCTTAACTTAGTTCAAGGGTAAGCAACCTAGTGCCCTCCAGGTATTTTGGACTACAGATACCATAGTTTCTGTTCAGTGCGGGTAATACTCAGGATTGTGGGAGTTGTAATTAAAAAAATCTGAAGAGCAAATGGTTGCCTACCCCTGGATTAGTACTTTTGGGAAGAGACAGTTCAGCTAGGAGAGGCAGTTCCAAGTTGTGAATTTACTGAAATCACTTGTACATTATCTTGGATTACCCTGTGTTTCCATCTAATTAGTAATCATCTCTAGTCCTGAGATGATAAACTTGTATACTTTCAGTGGTGTGGCAAAGGATTAGTGATGCCTCCTAAAGGTTTGATTAAATCTGGTTTTAAAGCATTGTATTACTGGCCTCTTCACACTGAAGCATTATCAATAACAACAACAACAGCAATAATATCCCACACCTTCTCCCAAGATTGGGACTCAGGGCGGCTTACAACATTTAAAAAAAACCATACAGTTAAAAACATACAAAAATAATACATTAAAATAGGATTAAATTACTACAATAATTAAAACAAATTCCATGCTAAAATATCTAAAAAGATAAAAATGCTTAAAATACATTAAAACAATATAGCATCCCAGGCCATTCTTTAAAAATATTCTGTTTTGAATGCCTGCCAAGCGGAAGGTTTTCACCTGTCATCAGAAGGGCCTCAAAGAAGGGGCCATTTTGGTCTCCCTTGGTAGGGAGTTCCAGGGGCAGCCACAGAAAAGGCCCTCTTTCATTCCCCACCAAGCATACTTGTGACGGTGGTGGGATGGAGAGAAGGGCCTCCCCTGAAGATCTCAAGAGCCTGGGCCGGCTCATACAGAGAGAAATGGTCTGCGTGACTACTCAAAAGTTGTTATAACTAATTCCATCTTTCACATGTTCATGGATTTCTGTGTTTAAAAAAAGAAGTAGTGGAGTAAATGGTTGAGTTACATATGGAAGATGAGGCACCTGGGTGCCTTGTAAATCTCCCTGAATGAGTGAGGGCAATTGCACAATAAAAGCTTTTGCTGGAAGCATCCCTAACTTATTACTTCGCTTCAGTTCTTCCAACCTCTGCATTGAGATTGACTGTTGAAAGAAACCTTCTCACAGTTCAACTCATGTCTTGTCTGCCCCACTGAAAATTGCCAGTGGTTTGTCCTGGGACCTCCTTGCCTTTTTCACAGGTTGAGGATAAATGAAAAGGAGACACTTTTGGCCCACAGCAAATTGTTCCATGCACCAAGAAATGCTGTTGACAGCCCCACCTTGTGTTTCAGCTCTTTCTGCTCACAGAAGAATCCCAATGTCATCAAAATGAACCTTTTTTGTTTTTATGTCTTGGTTGCAGGAACAACAGCTGTACATTTCTTTTTGTCCATGCACCCAGCTGTTACAAGCAACTTCCCAAGCCCTACCACCTATGAGGAGATCCAGTTCTTTAATGGACCCAACTATCACAAGGGAATTGATTGGTAAGTTCAAAACTTTTGTGCAGCCTGTTTTTTGTGCTCCTTGATTTATAATGTGGTTTGCTGAGTCCTGTGTAAAACATTGCTAATTCTAGCTGACCAGACTCTGGACACCCATCAGGAAGCTTATACAGGAGAAAAAAATATGATAGTATTAGTCACAGGCATGCATTTTGTCAAGATGTTGAGATGGTGTGAAGGGATATCTATGCAGGCAGGACCCTCCTCCTCCTGGCCATGTGGCACTTGGGAACATTGCAAAGTCCAGGAGATAAAATGTGAATTCCATTAGCAATACAATAAGGTTCTTCCTCTGAAATCCAAGATGTCTTCATTCCTTGTGAGGTCATAAGTGACCTGCACTAGCTTTAGAGTTTAGGCTGTTGTTCTGTTAGCCTCTTTAAAATATTTAACATTATTAAATATTACATAATAAATGATTACATATTAAATAATATTAAATATTTTAAAATATTTTGAAGGAAGAGATTATTAGTTGTTGTGTGCCTTCAAGTCATTTCCAACCTATGGCAACCCTTTCTTGGCATGATTTGTTCAGAGGTGGTTTGCCATTGCCTTCCCCAGAGGCTGAGAGCATGTGTCTTACCTAAGGTCGCCCAGGGAGTTTCATGGCTGAGCTGGGAATCGAACCCTCCAGAGTTATAAAAAGGCATGGGAATTAGTTTTTTTAATGGTCTTACTACTGCCTTAGGCAGCCCAGTTAAATCAACCAGTACTAGCCATAATATTTGGCTTTCTGTCTGCAGCTAAGTGGGGTGTACTTGTCTAGTTGTTTTTCCCCATGAGGCAAATTAGCACCAATAGAATCCATCATAGCTTCAGGTCTTGGCTAGTGGACCTAACAACACTCAGAGTACTGCACAAGGGCGATCATCTTTTTAACTGACTCTTACCAGCATCCTTATATCAATAGCTATGCCAGATTGGAGTAAAATAGCATATAACTGTGTCAATCACTGCTGCAGCAGCAACACTATGACTAGAGATGGGAATACTCGTACTAGCATAATGTTTTATTGGCATTTCTCCTTTTCCATTCGTCCTTGAGTATTTCGGCCTTCATGTTCCCTTTGGCAAGGCAAGAGGTCAGAAGCTATGAGTCTCATCTGCTTTAGGCCCTCCTGCTCTACGTTGCTATACATATCTTCTCATACTGTCCTGATTTTCTTTACATAACAGGTATATGGAGTTCTTTCCTATCCCTTCTAATGCCAGCACAGACTTCATGTTTGAGAAAAGTGCCAATTACTTTGACACCGAAGTGGTACCCAAGCGAAGCGCGGCTCTCCTTCCAAGGGCCAAAATCATTGCTATTTTGATTAACCCAGCTGACCGAGCCTATTCCTGGTATCAGGTAAATCCTTAATGGCTGGGCCTATGTAAGATAGGCATGCCCAGGACTAAGTGGGTGAAGTTGTGGGGATAGGATTTTATCCATTTTGTACATGTACATGGTTTTCAACCCTGTTTATTGTGTTAGTTCAATATATTTTTAGAATTTAAATTATCTTTTACTTGTTTACATTTTAAATTATTTAAACTGATTTAATTGGACACCAGCCTAAGATTTTCGGATATACAGTGGGATGGAAATGTTTTAATTAATAAATGTTAATCATTGTGTTTTGTATGTTTTCTACACTTATGAGTTGGAAAGAGCTATGTGTTCTTAATAGGTTACTTCAATATGTACTTACAGCACCAGCGTGCTCACAATGACCCCGTAGCACTCAACTACACCTTCTACCAGATAATTTCTGCTGGACCCCAAGCCCCTCCTGAGCTGCACAACCTACAGAGCCGCTGTTTGAACCCTGGATTGTATTCTACACATTTGGAGAGGTGGTTGACTTATTTTCCATCTGGACAGGTACATCAGCATTTTTGAAGGCCTTGTTTATACACAAAGAGGGAGTGGGGCTTTATGTGGATTATACTCTGAAGCTGATATTTAATATACTTTTAATAAATGTTTATGGAATATTTTCTGTCAGGCTTGGATAATTTGTACCTTGTTAACTGTCACCTGAACAGCAAGTAAACCAGGAGTTTTCTTGGCTTCACAAAAGGAGATTAAAGAATAAATAAATTCATGTAGTTTTTTAAAACTTGCAGAGCATCTAGAACTTAGAATATGTAGCCATTAAACTTCCTTTGTTCCTTGGTGACATGAAAGCTATGTTTGTACTCATCTTGGAAGGAAAAAACCAGCAGGAAACTTTGTTGTCCAGCTGCAATCTTCAAAGTATTTTGTCTGTCCATATAAATCATATTGCTTTCCTGTTCAGCAAGAAATATCTCAGAGGTTTTTGGCTCACAAAAACACAGCATAGAATTTCATATATTTTGAATTAGAATTTCAAGTAGTATTACATGTGAGTTTTGTAAAGCCCTACTCCACCAAGGAGTTGGTTACACTAGGTTAGATCTAAAACCTTTGTTTTTTCTCCTTTCCCCCATTCATTCAGGTTTTGATTGTGGATGGACAAGAACTCCGACATAGCCCCTCCACCATCATGGAGAACATTCAAAAGTTTCTGGGGGTTACACCACTTTTTAACTATACCCAAGCACTCAAGTAAGGGTTGTCTGTCTGTCTATGTGTATTTGCTTGTATAGACACATGAGGCATTTTAAGGTTGATGGCACTTTTAATAGCTACTTCCCTGTGCTGTGCTCCAGGGTGATTTGTGGTCTGGTTCAGAGAGAACCACGGTTTATTAGAGCATGAATAAGGTCAGCTGCTTCCTTGTCCATCCAGCTTCAAAGGAGAATTTCTGATACATTAAACCACACTTTCCTATTTCAGATATTATGGGATGTAGGCATCTCCACTGAAGCAAAATACATGAGGGGAAGAAACAGGTTGAAGTGCAGCAGTGTGTCCATTATGTCTAAGGTGGGCCTCCGCCTACAGTTAATTGCATTGTTGGTTAGTTTTGAGAGGATACATGCTGAAAAGCCTTTTTTACTCAGAATGAGGCAGACTAAGTGTGCTTACAACTACTGGGCAGCAGCAATAGTGGGGGTGATACTGGTGGAGAATCTCTCAGAGACAACAGCAATAGCACCATAGCTAAACATGCATCTGAGGAAGTAGGCTCAGCTCTACTAAAGTTCATGCTACCAGCTAATTTCTTTCACTTAGTCTCAAAGGTGCTACAAGATTCCTTTGCGTACTGATTTTCCAGACTAATGTCTTTGAATTCTAGCTAACACTTGTTAATACTGCCCAGAAGGAGGCACAGTAAACCCCTTTTGAATGCCTTTTACCATGAAAACCCTATGATGAGACAATCCAAAATGTAACAAGAGATAATGCCAGAAGATGAAACTCCCAGGTTGGATGTACTCAGCAAGTTGCTAGGGTACAGTAGAGGACTAATTACCCAACTACACTCTAGTATAAAGGACATTCAGCTGTTGACGTGCTCAGAATATGCATCATGTTCCCAGAGGTGGCATTGTCTTCAAGGGACTACACAAAATTAACAAATTTATAGTCACCTTCAACAGATGGATGAAATACATTATGGTGACACAAGACTCCTTGTATTTTGACTTAAGTGTACATAAAACAAGAAATGGAGGGGTGAACATTACACTATTGTGGTGGGGACCCCCAAAAATAGTAACCAAGTTACAAATTAGTGTTTAAAAAGAACCCACATTAAGTCTGCACTAGGCTAGTGGGACAGTTTTGAGAACTTTATTTGAATGTTCAGAGTTGAGACTATGTATAAGACACTACAGTAACATCAGCTCAAAAGAATGAGATTTTACTTAAGTTAAAGAAGTTTCCTTGGAAAACTGAAATAAAGTTCTGTTTAACCTACCATAAAGTTTTAATTGTTTTCCCTCTCTGGAAAAGTGACACAATAATTGCCAAACTAATAAATTGCATACGTGGACAGAATGGCAAAATGTTACTGGAAAGTCATTGAGTTTACTAGCCAGAGCTTGAAGCTATTATATACCATTATATAAACCAGACACACCTTTTCAGGTTTGACGAAGCAAAGGGATTTTGGTGCCAGGTGCTGGAAGGTGGGAAGACCAAGTGCCTGGGGAAGAGTAAAGGAAGAAAATATCCAGACATGAATTCCTCAGTGAGTAGCCAAATGGGGATATATATGGGATTTGTCTTAGCATTCTAATGGGGGTGATGGTGATAATCTTTTACTAATCTCCTTTGTTTATTTAAAAAAAACAAATTATCAATTAATATATTCAATTAATACACTTTACAATGCACTTTACCATTAATTATAATGTCTAGACATTGTACAGAACATCTTTCCATAAATCCTGATGTTGTGGAGGAGGTGAGAAATTTTCCAAGCGGGCATTAACATATTCAATAAGGGGAAGCCACTTTTCAGCAAAGAGAACCTTATTATAAGCAGCTGGGTTTTTTTTGATATTGTCCTCAAGTTTTTCCATTGACCAAATATTGTCACCTCCACCAAGTCTCCACTGAGAGATTCCCCATTTTCTCATTCTTGGAAGTTTCCAACCTCAACCTCACAGTAGCGAGAAGGAAGGCTATTAGTTCTTTCAGGGGTAGGCAAACTGTCCCCTTTAAGGGCCGAGGGACTTCAGCTCCCAGAAGCCTCAGCCATGTTATAATAGTCTGGGATGTTGGCCAGTAGTCTGGGATTCTGGGAGCTGAAGTCCCTTGGCCCTTAAAGGGGACAGTTTGCCTACCCCTGTATATTTAAATCCTTTATTCCTAGACACAAAGATGGTATGTAAAAGGAGGGTAGATGACAACCTTATTTTTTGCTTTGTAATTTCATTAATGAGACTAATAATTCTCTTTTCTGTTTTCTCCTTTCTGGACTGCTGCAGTCTCGCATGTTCTTGGCAGACTTTTACCGTGAGCACAACATGGAACTATCCAAGCTCCTGAGCAAGTTTGGGCAGCCACTTCCCACTTGGCTCCGAGAAGAACTGCAGAATTCTAGCTGGAGCTGAAGCCAAGGGCCCTGCCCCCAGTGCTACCAAACACATTGACATGGGAGCAGTATTGAATGGGAAGATACACATACACACACACATATATTCTGCTGCCATCTCTTCTCAACAAAAGTGAACCAGAGGATGGAGCAGGGAGTGTGCTGGCCTGAGAACAGACTGTGCACCTTGGAGTATTAATGGGTTTGTTATATTTGAAAGATATGCCATGAACAGTCACGTATGGTATTGTGCCATCCTTACCCTCTACCCCAGAATTTGAGGAGTGACTGACAAAGGAATGCTTGTGGTCTGTAATACCTCCATAAAAGAAAATCTGGAGGAAGCTGTGTGAACGAAAGCATGCAAATGTCTAAAAGGCTACTACTGGGACATTTCTTACTAATGTCCAAAACACTCAGGAAGCTAGCAAGTGAATGTCTTAATATTGTAAACTGAGTGCTCCTTTTATGTAGCTCATGGGGTGATTTTTCCAGAGTTAGCAGTAATGGACAGCAGACTGCATATCCCTGATTGTAGCCCTAGTAGTTGTCCCATTAATTCTATCCTAGATGGAAGGGGGTGGTGGTGGAAGAATTCTGCATGAGGAGGCAGCAGTTACTTACATTCTCATGGGAGAGGTCTACCTATGACAGTATTGGATGAGGGAAGTCTGATGGTGCTACATTCACAGGCTGTAAAAAGACAGTGTTCACTTTCAGCTAATCACTGCAGAGGAGAAAGGGGGTTCGCTGTATGTGGTGCAGGCTATTCGTGGGCACTGGGCCTTTTAGTAATCCCTTACCATTCATTTTTTTAGCATGGCATGGAGATTATGAAAGGAAAGACAGGTCAGCATATATTGGCTCAAACCCTCCACTTGGCTCTGATGACTCCAACGTGCTCTTGGGATCTAATCCTGCCATTTCCTCATTGTAACCACTATCTACGTGAGTGGAGAACAGCAGAAATCCTGCCCATCCCTCCCAACATGCCTTATGTACAGTGGCAGCTGCTCAAAACAAGAAGTGCCAGGTTCACTGGAGGTTATGTAGCAGCCAATTCTAACAGGAAAATGCTGCAGGGCAAATCCTGTAACTCGGTATGTCCATTCTAACTGGGAGAATAGCGACTTCAGCCAAGCTTATACATTGAGCCTTAGTTATTGTGCATTTTAATGGTAATTTACCATTCTTTGTAAATATATAGTATGGACTATATAATATTTCATCCAATGTGTCCCCAAACAGAGGAATGTTGTTTAACCAAAAATGGAACCAACACATCTAAAACCCTGTGGCTGGAAAGAAAAGCAAGTGCTGTGCTTGCTGCACTGGATTCATGTATAATATCATTCACATTGAATGATAATAAATTCTTGGCTCTTGCAGCTGAGCACAATGTCTAAATAAAGATTAGACGTAGCATTTGGAATCAATAAAGGTATTACTTTATTTCTTTTTCATTGCAGTTTTCAGTTATGCTGCCTCGTTCCCAGATTTAAACAGAAGCCACCTGTGAACATAGGAACATAAGGCAGCTGTTTCTACATGGGGCTATAGAAGACTGGACTGTAGGTACTCAGATGACAGATACAGGTAATAATAGGAAAGTTAAGACATTTTCATAAATGGCCAGTTCTGTCACACAAAGAAATGCCACACTGCAGACAGAAGAAGCTTATAACTGACCAGTGCCTACTTTGAGACACATAAGTTGTTAAACCATTTACAGACATGATCATACTATCATACTGAACCAAGTAAGTGGGAAAATACCTAAGATATTGTGACAGAACTCCAAGGCAGGGCTTATAAGCCAAAACATGTGAAAGGAAAAAGTTCTTTAATGTTTTATTGGAGGGCAAGGGTCAGAGTGGTTAGGCTTGATTTGATACAGTAGGGTTTTTTTTTCTCCTCTTAGCATGACCTACCTGCTTCTCAATCAACATGGGCCTTTGCAGACTGTGAGAAATAGTGCAAATTGAGTCCACTTTAACTGCCCTGGCTCAGTGCTAGGGAATCATGGGAATTGGTTTTTTTTTTTGTTTTTTTTCTGAGACATTGAGCCTTCTCTGTCAGAGAGCTCTGGTGCCACAATAAACTACAGTTCCCATGATCTCCTAGCATTGAGTCAGGGCAGTTAAATTGGACTAAATTTGCACTATTTCTCGCAGTCTGCAAAGACCCCATTTTTCACTGGTTCTCATTTTTCACAAGTTTCCTACCAGTCTCACCCAGCATTGCTAGATTTTGGCACTTATTGTCCCAAAGAGCCAGGGAAATGGAGGAGGTTCCCTATCCCTTATGTATGACAAGGTTCGATTCTATGTAAAATAACTGTAGACACTCAAACAGCAGATAAACTACAGAAAACTACCAATATATTTTGACAACTAAAGCCCAAGGAAGCTATAAAAAGCCCCACATAGGCTTCTTTTAAAAAGTGAAGGTCTGGCCCATTAGAAGCAAAACAGTATGAGCTAAATTATTTTTTTAAGAAGGCTTTTAGCATTTTGTGGCTAAAACAATTGTACCCAATTATATTTAAATATATAACAAGCAGAAAACCCTATTTTATTTAACTTGTGCAAATAAAAATTTATTTAAGTAAACCATTTCCAAAATGCCCACTTAAAAGAGGTTGTACTAACACAGTGTAATGTTGTACTTAAGACGATATTGTGTGCCTTAGCAAAATGATTTTCGTCATTTTACTTTGAGTAACTGTAATCTCCCATTGACAGTATGTGGGTAATTTATTCCAGAGTTTTAACAAAAATGTGCTTATATGCAGCAGTACAACCTGCCTTAGACCAATTCAGACTACTGGTCAGTATAACCAGTGCAGTGTTATCCAGTTTATTTTGGCCTATACATGGCATTCAGCCAGCAAGGACGTTGGTTTATGCGATCAGTAGTATGTATGTTTGTGGAAGGGTAGTGTCTCAGTAGGACCTCATCATCACTTATTGGAAGCTGAGCTGTTTTTTAAAAAAACAAGAAATGGCAGGCCTCTAGTGCAGATATCCTGCCCCTCTGAGATCTGTCGGAGATGCTTTGATTGGGATTTCTTGCATGGCAGGGGGTTGGACTGGATGGCCCTTGTGGTCTCTTCCAACTCTATGATTCTATATAGGATGATGACTTCACCATATTATAGACTGTAAATGGATAAAATCAGTATGCCCGCATGGCCTCCACGGGTGGCCTAAATGAGATGCCTACAATACCAGTCAGAAGTGATTGATGCCATACATGAAAATGGTTTCTGTTTTGTGTAACTGCTTAAAGGTGAAATAGGAGGAATAAGAATTTTCACTTGTAATCTGTGCTAGACATGCCCTCATACTTTGAAAAAGCTGGTCATTACTTAACATGCAAAATCAATTTACAAGAGCATTCAGCAGCAGTTTGCACTTGGCAGAGCGGCATCCAGACATATGCGAACTTTTCTGGTAAGACAAACAAGTGATCTGCAGCACACATCATTGCTGTGTAGGCCTCTTGGACCCTCAGCAGAGTAAAGCTCAAGGAGGAGTGGTGGTGCAACTCAGTGCAGTTGGAGAGACACTCATCTCCTGTAATTTCTAGCCTGTGCAGAATGGAACAGCGTTCCTGACAAATTAACAGGACTATGAGATTAGCACAAGAACAGTGCCCAGTCTAGGGACAGGAACCATCCAGCAGACAATCTCACTCTTTCTACACAATATGAGAGGCTGGAGTCAGACTCTCAGTCGTGCTTTGATCTCACTGAGACTTATAGGGCTTCTGTTGTTTTGATGATTTCAGTGGAACTTCTGCTTCCAATCCAGAAATTAGCTCAGCATACACATACTTAGGCAGTACCTTCACAACATTGGGCCTTTGCAGACTTCAGAAATAGTGCAAATTGAGTCCACTTTAACTGCCCTGACTCAGTGCTAGGGAATCATGGGAACTGTATTTTATTGTGGCACCAGAGCTCTCTGACAGAGAAGGCTCAATGTCTCAGAAAAAAATACAGTTCCCATGATTCCCTAGCACTGAGCCAGGGCAGTTAAAGTGGACTCAATTTGCACTATTTCTGGCAGTCTGCAAAGGCCCAATGTTTACTGTATTTCACAACTTGGTATGTTCTTTTTAATGTATACTATAAAGTGTACACACCACTGCCATCAAACGACTGTTTCCAAGGTTATGGTACCAGTAATCACTTCTTGACCAGTGTGGACATCTGCTCAGTAAGTATACACTATTTTCTGCAAGCATACATAAATGAAATTATGCAAATCACTGAAGGGTTCTCCTTTCCTAGACAATTATTTGCTCTTTCCAAAGATTACCTGGGCATGATGGAATAACATTTAATTGCACTTTCTTACATATATGTCAATTATATAGGAAGAGAGAAAAACTGATGCAGATCTTTTTTAAGTTTTACAGATGTAATAAATTGCTAATGCAAAAAAAAGTTATCAGGGAAGACACAGATTTAGCTTATTTGTTCTACCATACTAATATTGGATTCTGAGTAACACTTTTACTCACAGCAAAAGCTAAACTTTCAAGAAGCAGCCAGAAATGCGGAATGTTTGTGAAGCTATCATTTACTTACTTTTTGTACATGCAGTTGACTGGGACAATGCATCTTATTTGTTTCATGTGGGGAAATTCACCTTTTCAAAAACTAATAAGCAGTGCACACATCAAAGCAAGTGAGACTCCTACAACAAAATAACCAAGACACAAATCTTCAAAGCTACTGAAAAAGAAACTTCCTTTGGTTTAATATCTGCTTGTGTGAATTAAGAAAGACATGTTTAGTTTCTTTTGCAATTAGTTTTACATCAAACCATATTATGACTGGAAGGGGCTGAAATATGAAACCAAGGAGTTATATAAGTTTTAAGACTGATGACCCTGTCTTTAAATCTCTCTGGTCAGGTCCTACAGGCCCAGGTCTGTGTCTTCCCTGATAAGAATCTAACCATCTGTCGTGTGGTCTTCCTCTCTTTCTACACCTTTCCTAGCATGATTGCCTTTTCTAATGATTCATTTTGCCTCATGATGTGGCCAAAGTACGACAGCCTAAGTTTTGTTATCCTGGTTTCCAGGGAGAGTTCAGGCTTGATCTGTACTAGAACCCATTTGTTTGTCCTCCTCGCCGTCTACTGTATTCTCAGTACTCTTCTCCAGCACCACAGCTCAAATGAGTTGATTTTCTTTTAATCAAGTTTTTTCACCATCCAGCTCTCACATCTGTACATGGTGATGGGGAATACAATGGCTTGGACTATCCTCACTTTAAAGTTATGGCTTTTACGCTTTATGATCATTTTTAGTTCTTTCATAGCTGCCCTTCCCAATCCTAGCTGTCTTCTTATTTCTTGACTACAGTCACCTTTCTGATCAATATTTGATCCAAGGTATGGGAAGTCTTTTACTACTTCAATGCTCTCATTATCTAGGATGAATTCTTGTAGATCTTCTGTGGTCATTATTTTTGTTTTCTTAATGTTCAAAAGTAAGTCTACCTTGACACTTTCCTCCTTGACCTTCTTCAGTGATTGCTTCAAATCTTTGTTGGATTCTGCTAGTAGTACTGTGTCATCTGCATATCTTAGGTTGTTGATGTAGCTTCCTCCACTTTTCACTCCTCCTGCCTCTTCTAAGCGCTCTGCTTGTGATATTTTCTGCATACAGGTTGAATAAGTAGGGTGATAGTATGCTGTCTTGCCTGACCCCTTTGCCACCTGGGAACCATTCTGTTTCTCTATATTCAGTTCTGATGGCAGCTTCTTGTCCTAAGTACAGGTTATGCATCAGGACAATCAGATGTAGTGGCACTCCATTTCTTTGAAAGTATTTCATAGTTTTTTGTAATCTATGCAAACGCTTTGCTGCAGTCAATAAAACACGTAGATTTTCTTCTGGAATTCTCTGGTGCACAGTATATTGATTGCTTCCAGTCTGTGGGCCACTGCTGTTTTCCATATTTGTTGGCATATTCTAGTTAGAACTGTACATGATTCTTTCTTTGTAAATTGTAGCAGTTCTATTGGTATGCCATCTGTTCTTGGTGATTTATTCTTCCCAATTGCTTTTGAGTATGGCTTTCAATTCGCTTTCCAAAATGTAGGGTTAATCTTTGCAAGTTTTCTCCTTCCCGTGTGTCATTCATCATTTCACATTTTTATATAGCTCTTCTGTATATTATTTCCATCATCACAATTGTCTTCTGACTGTACAGCATCTCTACCCTTGGTTTAAATTTCTCCTTGAATTCACTTCTGCATTAGTAAGGCAGAACAGTAAAAAGGCACCATGTTGAGAGACAGAGGCCCTAAGCAGACGACTAAAAAAGTCGTCTTCCGGGCAGGGAAGAGGAGGGGCAGCCGCACAAGCGGCGCCCCTTCCTCTCCCCGAGGTCGCCCCCAGAAGCGCCGGCCGTCCGCACGGCCGGCGCACCGGGGATGACCTCACGGCGCAGCGCCCACATGCGCTGTGCCGTTTGAGTCAGGGAAAGTGCGCCCGCCGCTTTTAGGGCGCACTTTCCCTGAAATCTAAAAGGAGCGCCAATTTGGTGCTCCTTTTAGATGCGCCGCAGGGGCGCTGCGGTGCGGAGCCTCCGCTCCGCCGGCGCCCCGACCCGTGGTGACTGGGAAGCAGTCGTCTGCTTCCCCCCAGAGTCGCATAACTTGTTTACCGATCAGTTGGTGGAAAATGGCATCAAACTGACATGTAGAATCACATACAAGATAGACTCAGTGGAAGCATAGGACACAAACTAGCTATTCAGTTGTGTGCATGCATATAAGCCCAACTTCCAGGACCTCAGTACATTGAATGCCAAGGTCTGTCTGAACCTCTATATGTTCCACTGAACATGATTATAGTATTCCTATTCAGATTTTACATGGGACCAGGAGAACAACCAGTACTAGGCTAGTTAGGAGCTCCAAAATGGGTAAATGGGCAACAAAATTTCAAATGAGAACCAATGTAAGTGTGAAGTGATACGAGGGATTTCTGTCCTGCTGCGCTCCCAAACTTCAAACATATACTTACAGGATCTGAACTGGAAATTAATACCAGAGCATGATGCCACATATGTGAACAATTAAAACTATTAACTAACAAATGTGAGAAAAGAAAAACAATCTTTTTTAAAAATAATAATAATACTAGAGCTCTTATGATGCAGCCACTTATCAAATACTGAATAGAGAAGTGGCCCTCAGAGCTAGGAAAAGTCAGCAAAGATGACCAAGGCAAGACATTCCCTCCTTAGCTATGAGTAATGGCAAGAGCACTTGGGTGTTTTTTAGAAAAGAGTTTTCTTCTCAAGTTTTGTTCTATTTGTATGCAGGCCCACCCTATCAAAGTGATGGGCAGAAGATTCAGGACAGTCAGAAGTCAGTACTTCCCACAATGCATTAGTTGTAATGATCAAGTTAACTGATTTTACAGGGAAAGGATAAATGTATCTATGATTACTAAAAAACCTCCAGACACAAAACCCGTCCGAAGACCAGTTGTGGGGAGACAGAAGCAAGTGAGATCTGCTATGGACTTCCTGGAAGCAGGACGCTCAGCCCCTTGATCTGATTGCCACTAATCTAGTACTAAACTCCATCTTCAGCCATCTTACCATGCAAATGCAGACCAGCTATTCAAGAATAGCATTAGACTTCCTACTCCAAGGCACTTTCAGTTCTGTGTTTTATCACTCCCTCAGGTTTTTAACACAAATATAGAGAAAGGAGTCAGTCTAAGAAAATGAGTGTTTTAATCAGGAAACAAACAAGGATTAAGAAACTGATTACAAGAGAGCCAACAACCCAGCCAAAGTAGAATGACTGTACAACTTGGAACCACCATGGTTAGGTCATCCTCTGAAGACCGATGACAAAATTCTTGGGGGCCAAAGTCTAAGGAATAAAGAAATTGCAGCAGCCAGCTCAAATTACTGTCCTGGAGCCAAAGCGTCCAGATATTGCCTTCGATCATCCAAACAAACAGAGCTCCTCTGGGCAATTGCTGCGGGAAGGAATGATGATGGCGGAGTCCATGTGCAAAAAGCAAACTCTGCCTCTCCTGCCCCTATGATGAGTGAAAGTTTTTAGAACCTTATAGAAAGTTGTATACATATTTATAAATGCCAAAATAAATATTTTAAAGAGACAGGCTCCACTATATCTCCTAACGTGTGTATGCACACGCACAGCTACAGTTCATTCATAAAACTGCTTTTACACAGGAGGGGTACCGAAAAGCACTGACCAAGGATCAGCCAATTAATTGTCCCCACTCTTTCTCTCTCTCTCTCTCTCTCTCTCACTCACTCACTCACACACACACACACACACACACATTTTCTTTACTCTACCTTCAGGAAAGGAGAGAACAAGGAAGTGGAGCACAGCCACAATTGCATGGAGGAGGAATGTCATGGTATAAATACATCAAATCAGTGGTTTCCAACAGTTAAAAAAAAGATCCCACGAGGAAGGATGTCATAAAGAGGGCTCTAGCAAAGGAGAACAGGGGCTGCACCCCCAAGTCGTCACGGCGAGAAGGTGGTCATTTCCAGAGAAACCCTTTGCCACAGATCCTTAGTCTGCTTGCTACGTTTCAGGTTCTGGAGGATGTCATTAAACTGCATCATGCCCATAGGAGTCAGGCAGAAGGCGCTTCTGGCGCTGCGAATGGCATTCACAAAGTCGTCATAATCCGCTGGAGTGAGATGAATCAGCCGATGGTGGATGTACTAAAGGAAAGCAAAGGGAAATGGGACTGAAAATGTCCAAAGTTACACGACATTCCTAAATTAATATCTGGTCAATCTCTCTCTTGCAAAGGCATAAAGGAATTCTGGTGGGCATAAGGATTCCCTAGATCAAGACTGAACAGGGTTGGAGGCCAAATTTTCAGACCTAGCACCTGCCATGGGCCAGACAAGGGCTGATAATGACAAAAATAAATAGGGTAAAATAAGGACAAAGAAAATGAAAGAAATAAGGGGAAATGAAGCCAGAAATGAGGTGAATGGCCTCTTAGTTTGACTGAGGGAGGGGCTTGTGTCCATCTCAACTTGATTAAGCCAAAATATCTGTCTCCTAGAAGCATCCAGGAGTTGAAAATTCTACTTTGGGCTTTATTTTTCCCCCAGCCTAGGTATAAGCGGGGTCTGCAAAAAAGACCCAGGACACCAAATGCAGCTGACAGGTCACACTTTGTCACTCCTTGCTCTAGATAGTTAAATACACATAACCCAGCTTTCAGCACTTTTGTTGTTATAACATTTCCCCCCATTCTTATCCTAACCAGTACCATATGAAATAAGCCAGGGAGGGGAAGAAAGGGAGTATGTCTGGCCTAGGATCACCCAATACCAAATGAGGATTTGAACCTGGATCTCGTGATGCAATACTCTAGCCCTGCTACACATTTGCTGTCATTTACATTCCACCAGAAAAAAGTTATCAGCAGACTAGGAGACTCATGAGAAAGAGCCAAACAAGATAAACTGGTGGAAAGGGAGGTGATAAAAAGATCTCCTAGGGCAATTACGCACCACTAAAATGAAAAATCTCCATTTCCTGGCTCATGCCTTTCCATAAAACAGGGAAGAATTGCATTTTCAGGCAGCCTTTAAGGCAGGGGTAGGCAACCTTTCCCCTTTAAGGGCCGAGGGACTTCAGCTCCCAGAATCCCAGGAGCTATTGGCCAACATGGGACTATCGGCCAACATGGCTGAGGCTTCTGGGAGCTGAAGTCCCTCAGCCCTTAAAGGGGAAAGGTTGCCTACCCCTGCTTTAAGAGAAAGGGGAAGTTGATAAGCAGGACTGGCTTAGTTGCTTTGATTTAATCAGGATTCACAGTAGACCAACAGGTCTGATAGCATGGTTATCCTCTTCACACTGGTCAGACAAGATGAGTTGACTATTTAGGAATAGCAGGAAGCATTCTTGAAGGAAACATGTTACCAAAGCAGGACCTGCTTGCTCAGTTGGGAAGAAAGGGCCATGTGTACCTGTATATAGGCCTGCTGGCACCTCTGTACCAACTGGTGGAAGGCTGGTGTACGCAGGTGGTTGTGGACATGCGCAGGATTGAGCCTCTGCAGAGATTCCATGATGATCTCTTGCAGCACAAAAGGGCTCAAGACCCCTTTGGCTGCACCAACACAGAACTGATGCACATAGTTGACACCTGCCGAAAAAGAGAGGTGGTTACAATGGGATGAAGAGAATCAGTGGAAGCAGGCTGGAAAAGAAAGAAAAAAGAAAAGAGCATTCTTCTCTTCCTCAGCAAGCGGCAGAACATAACTCCAAATAATCAGCAATGGTGAAGCTCATGTCAGACAAAAAAAAAAAAGAAAAGCCCAAAGAGTCTGCCACCTTCACTAGCAAATAAAAAGGTGGGGGAAAGGCAGCCAATATAAAAGGACATGACACATTTGAACTCCACAGTTTTGGGGAGGCTGTTAAGAGTACAGAACCCAAAAAGCCTGGCTATAAAGAATACACATTTTTGCTTATTTCATTCCGACACCTAACGAATAATTTGTCTTCTTTTATCACACTAATCCAAAAGTTTCTATATAATTTTCAAACATTATTTGTACTTAAGGTAAGTTTGTGAAAATCTATTTATGCAAAAAATATTTTTGCACAGAATACAGTGTATTTTGCAAATTCACTGGTTCACATGAAAAAATACTGCTTTTTGCACAGGAAACATGCCTCCTGGTCACTTTTTCTGTACAGGTGTCCCCTGTGCTCCAACACCTCGCTTCTTAAACTGTAGTTTCAGCTATTCTAAATTACTACGCAGTACTGGATATTACAACCCAGTACCCAGACCACACAGAATTAATGGGTTCTAGCTGCATATAATTTAAAAGGGCCGAAAGAGTGCTTTGGTGGCTGCAGCTACTAAACTTCTGTACTGAACTGAGACTGAATTAAAAGATGATGCTTTGCACAACATTTTTGCAACCATACCCTGCCCCCGCTGCCCATCATCTTTCATTAGTGTTTTGTATGGCACAACACAAGCCTTGCAGTCATCTGGATTTCTTCCTCCTCT